>CM060672.1:33835711-33843211 GCA_030686955.1 Odontamblyopus rebecca | reverse complement strand
GTTCAATTTCAATCTCTTTCTAAGTCTGAACACCACTGTCTCAGACAGATGAACTGAAAAAAACTCAATCACATCTTAACTTGCATTTCTGCTTTGATTGGTGTGAATCATCATTAGAGCCCAGATCCCAGCCTCACCCATTTGCAGTTTTCTATTCATCGTCATGGACACCAGCAGTCGTAAGGATTCCTCTAGGAAGTAACGCCTAGACAGAAGTCAGAGTGGCTCAACAGCCATATCAGAGCTAGTGGGAAGTTTTTCACTGCTCTGGCTACACGCAAAAAGAAAAGAAAATGCAGTAGATTTAACATCAGGAAACAGTCGTTTAATCACGGTCATGTTTGAAAATGCGCTGTGCACAATCAACTTAAGTATTTGAAAACATCAGATTTTTATTGAAACTCTTTGTAAGTTTCACAAGATCATTCTCAAATCACACAATTAAACATTTTAATACAGAGCAGACCTTTTACCTCCAACATAACTCAAGAAATTTTAGGCCAAAAACCACCCAAAAGGCCAAAAACAAAGAACATACTTTACACTGTTGCCTTTACTGCAGCTTTCTACACAGAGCAGAAATACGGTTTTTAATGAAATACTTCACTGCTTTCCAGTCTCTGGATTGAAGACTTTGAGGTTCAGCAGCAATACATTGCTGACAGTCCTCTTTGCCTGGGACCTGCTCCATTATGATGAACTTTTTCAGATGTCTTTCAACGGCAGCAGATTCATCTCTAGTCCATCTTTTTTTTGTAGTTTCCCGTTTACCTATATAGGCAAAAAAGAAACATGTCAAAACTGTTCCCCAATTTTGCTACACAAACACTTATTTTATTTTTACACAGAATTCCAATCCTCACCAGACCTATGTCAAATCATGGGGCCCCTATTAGTCACGACCTGCGGGGACAGAAACAATGGCACTACCTGCAGTCTTTTTCAAAATGGTGACCAGAACAGCTGACTCACGTGGCCTCCACTTTAAGCCCCAAAATTTTGCTCTGTTTGCCTCTCAGCCACGGGTGCCTCACTAAACAAATTTAAGTGGACAATAGACTGCACCATAACTTTCCTTTTTTTTGTTATTTTTCTGTTTTTTAACATAAACACTACCCGTCCCCTGTCTTCGCTCCCTCCTGTGTCACCTTCCCCACACCAGCCTCTTTTCAGAGAAAGCCTGAGCGAGACCCAATAAAAACAGGTCTACTCACCTGAAATACAGGTAACTCGATCTTTTCGTGGCTCCCGTTCCGTCCGTCTTTCGTGACGCCAATATTTTCTGCTGTTGTTTTTTAATGAAACCACCGAAGGCCGATAAAAAGGTTTGATGACATTTATTAAAGGCGATATATAAACGAATACAAAATACAATTATCAAACTGTTATTAACCCTATTGAGAAAACTGAAGGAGAGAGGGAGGACGCAGGGACGAGAGCTCCACACCTGATGAACACCAAACAGAGAGCGAGCCCCCAGGCCCGGGGGTCTCCAGTTTTAAGGAACAGGAGACAACACTCAGAGTCACGTACACTGGTTACATAACTCCAGGTCACCATGACATAGTAATCGTGTTTTCAGAGAATCTGGTCAAGCCTGTAGCTATAGCTGTAACTTTCCACAACATGTACTTTTCGTGTGTACTTTTCGTGTGTACTTTTCGTGTGTACTTTTAATGTGTACTTTTAGTGTGTACTTTTAGCGTGTACTTTTAGGGTGTACTTTTAGGGTGTACTTTTAGCGTGTACTTTTAGTGTGTACTTTTAGTGTGTACTTTTAGTGTGTACTTTTAGCATGTACTTTTAGGGTGTACTTTTAAGGTGTACTTTTAGGGTGTACTTTTAGCGTGTACTTTTAGCGTGTACTTTTAGCGTGTACTTTTAGCGTGTACTTTTAGCGTGTACTTTTAGCGTGTACTTTTAGCGTGTACTTTTAGGGTGTACTTTTAGGGTGTACTTTTAGCGTGTACTTTTAGCGTGTACTTTTAGTGTGTACTTTTAGCGTGTACTTTTAGCGTGTACTTTTAGCGTGTACTTTTAGTGTGTACTTTTAGCGTGTACTTTTAGCGTGTACTTTTAGCGTGTACTTTTAGCGTGTACTTTTAGCGTGTACTTTTAGCATGTACTTTTAGCGTGTACTTTTAGTGTGTACTTTTAGCGTGTACTGTTAGCGTGTACTGTTAGCGTGTACTTTTAGTGTGTACTTTTAGCGTGTACTTTTAGCGTGTACTTTTAGCGTGTACTTTTAGCGTGTACTTTTAGCGTGTACTTTTAGCGTGTACTTTTAGCGTGTACTTTTAGCATGTACTTTTAGCGTGTACTTTTAGTGTGTACTTTTAGCGTGTACTGTTAGTGTGTACTGTTAGCGTGTACTTTTAGTGTGTACTGTTAGCGTGTACTTTTAGTGTGTACTTTTAGCGTGTACTGTTAGTGTGTACTGTTAGCGTGTACTTTTAGTGTGTACTGTTAGCGTGTACTGTTAGTGTGTACTTTTAGCGTGTACTTTTAGCGTGTACTTTTAGCGTGTACTTTTAGCATGTACTTTTAGCGTGTACTGTTAGCCTGTACTGTTAGCGTGCTCTTATCTTTAAACATTTCTTGGTTTTTGCACGACTCTGCAAAAAGCAGGGAGATAAAAGTGAGCAGGAAGTGATGCTCAGGCTGAGGCTGAGGCTGTCATGCACAGACCAGTGATCAGAACGTGATAATAAATGTGAGAGAAGCAACAAACTGACCTCAGATAAGAGTCGGAATAATATTACTCACGTAGAAGTGCAGGAAGTCGTGGGCCACGAAATGACTCAAGTAAAAGTTCAATTTGGAAAAATAAAAGAGTAAAAAGTATTGAAACTTTGCAGCTGACGTCATCTCCAGTCCCTGGGGCTGTTATAAAAACATAGATAGGATTTATTTCTGTATTTCATCGGTTCCAAAGTGTTTTCCTGATGCATCTGAAGTGTTTGTGTCAGTGGGACCAGTTTGATAAAAGCAGTGAGACGCTGCCTCTGAGCCTCCTGCTGATGCAGCTGAAATGGAGCCTGTGTCAGACCTGTTCACTGTCACTGAAGGAGGAATTCTGTCTCATTTGGTTTTGTTTGTGTCTGGATGATTTGTCACCAGAGTTAAATGCAGAACAGGCTGTTGGGTCGACCCACGTGAAGCCCCTGATGTCTGCAGATGATCTTCTGGTGTTCAGCCCGAGCAGGTCTGCAGGAACCTCTGAATGTTCCCAGGATGATGTGGTGTTTGATATGAAATATGACGCCAGCAGAAGTAGAATAATGTCTGTAGAACTAAGGATGAGACATGTGTAAAGTTTCCTCAGTTTGTATTGTGCTGATGCTCTGAACAAACTGTAAGTGAACCAAACACAGACATTGAGAACATTTTATGTCAGATGATCTCAGATGATGAGGACGTGTGCAGACGGTGTCTCATGACGTATGCACAGGCTCACAGGCTCACAGGCTCACGCGCAGGTTTGGAGCCTGTACAGTGGAAGTGAAAAAGACTTTTTAAAGCCTAATGTGGAGCATTGTATACGACACACCTGTGGTCAAACTCCCAAAGGGCGACACACAGACTCACTGTGGCCTAACGACGCCTGAGGATTCGACTGAAAAGGCCCAGACGGGAAAGTGCAGCTCTGTTTGTGTCCGAGACCATCAGAACTTTACGGCAAATCTGCAGATTCACCTGTCGCCTCAACAACTGTGAGAACTGTTTTATCATGAGCCCGACTCAAACTCACCACCACGAGGTACAGGTCTGATCTGTGGAGACACGAGGAGACACGAGGTACAGGTCTGATCTGTGGAGACACGAGGAGACACGAGGTACAGGTCTGATCTGTGGAGACACGAGGAGACACGAGGTACAGGTCTGATCTGTGGAGACACGAGCACCAGTGTGTTGAGTGTGTTTGTTTTGTTGTGTGTCTGTTTTAACTCTGGCCCAAGAGTCTGGAATAAAAGTTCAATAATAATAATAATAATAATAATAATAATAATAATAATAATAACAATAATAATAATAATAATAACATGTTTTATTTATTCAGAGTCTTTCTGCACACCCAATGTCGCCTTAAAACAACATAAACAGTCAGTAGGATTAAAACACACAGTTAAAATGATGATGATGTTACTTTTCCTTTTACCGGCGGCTCGGTGGCTGAGGGGCCCTCACGCCCAGGGCAGCTGTGGCTACAACAGGAGTTGACACCACCGGGTCTGGAGTGAGTGAAGAATGGTGTAAATAAAGCTCTGTGAAGCGTCTCTGGGGACACGAGTCTGTGAAAAACACTGTATAAATAAAGTTACTTGTACACTTATAATGATGCTATTATTATTGTTTGTACTGTCAGGGGCCCCTACAGGCCGCAGGGGCCCCTACAGGCCGCAGGGCCGAACGTTTTATCAACGGTCTCACGAGTCAGCTTATGCCCCCTGCATGAACAGCAGTGCCCCAGCGCCCCCTGCTGAAGGTCATGCATATTTCTTCTTGCTCACATGTGGAGGTCAACATTGAGTCCATGGGCAAAGCGACCCCGACGTGACGGCGAATGACGCGCTCGAAAACGTTTACGATTGTACAGCTTGAAGCATAGAACAGAGCAAAGACATGTCACTCACTCCTCATCACAGGGACAGAAAAGTCTGGTGCTCATAAAGTTCAATTAGAAAAAAAACCGGCCAATATGCAGAATTTTATTTTATACAACAGGTTTCTGCTCACCTTTTATTTGGGTCGTATACGACTTCAGAGCACGAGGATCAACATGGAGATTCTACAGAGAGAATCTGTGAGTCTGAGAGTCTGAGTCTGTGAGTCTGAGTCTGTGAGTCTGTGAGAGTCTGTGAGTCTGTGTGAGTCTGAGAGTCTGTGAGTCTGAGTCTGTGAGTCTGAGTCTGTAAGTCTGAGTCTGTGAGAGTCTGTGAGAGTCTGTGAGTCTGTGAGAGTCTGTGAGTCTGTGAGAGTCTGTGAGTCTGAGTCTGTGAGAGTCTGTGAGTCTGAGTCTGTGAGAGTCTGTGAGTCTGTGAGAGTCTGTGAGTCTGAGTCTGTGAGAGTCTGTGAGTCTGAGTCTGTGAGAGTCTGTGAGTCTGTGAGAGTCTGTGAGTCTGAGTCTGTGAGAGTCTGTGAGTCTGAGTCTGTGAGAGTCTGTGAGTCTGAGTCTGTGAGTCTGTGAGTCTGTGAGTTTGAGATCGTCGATCAGAGGGTTTTTTCTGACAGTCTGAGGGTCTGAGAGTCTCACCACAGATTTACTATTGTCCAGTTTAAATGTTTTTCTTTAGCAGTTTTACCCTGGAATCTGCAGAGTTTCTGCAGTTTGTGTCATAAAACAGAGCAGCATCATCCAAGGCGACTGAGAGGAACATTTGGCACTTTAAGCGCAGCAGCATTAAGTATGAAATGAGTACATGAGATTATTGTTCACAGTTGTAGTTTGTATTTTGTCTGTGGACGAAACCTTCCACACTGCCTGTTCCCATGACCCTGTGCCTCTTTACTGTTCTGTTAGGGTTTGTGCCTCTTTACTGTTCTGTTAGGGTTTGTGCCTCTTTACTGTTCTGTTACGGTTTAGAGTTGTAAATTGGGTAAATGGTGACGTGATGACTGATGCAGCTCACTGATGCTGTGACGCCATTTGCTGCTTTTTGTGTGCGTCTTATGGAGGTCACTTTGTTCTGTAGGACCCAGAGTGTGGATCCTTCCCATCAGCCACTGTGAAGACAACTGCTGCTTCCATCACGTTCCCAAAAGTTGTCTCTGGTTTGATGACTATCTTCCTTTTGGGTGGATTAGGCCTTATCCTATAGAAGTCCCTCATGCTGCGTAATGCCTCCTTGCCGGGTACAGAACCTCTGTGTCTGTCACTGTGTGGGCAGCTTAGGGAGAGACGGACCTCCGAGGGACAGTGATTTCTGTAACTGTTGTTCTGTAAACCCTGATTCAAGACTTTCCACTTTTTATTGTTTGCAGTCCAAAAATCCACAACAGCCTCTTATATTTACAGGAAGTCGTGAGTGAAACTGTAAACTCAAAGTTGCTGTTCATGCGCTGCTTTTCTTTGTGCAGTTCTGTCAAACAGGGTTTGGCGTTAGAAGGACTTTTAATTCAGCCTAAACCTTTTGGGTCCTGATCCACGGGGCTGGAGTCTCTGTTTTTGTAGTGCTGCAAAAGGACTGAATAAAGTCCTCCTGCTCCTGAAGAGGGAGTATGATCTGTCCTCCATGTTCTCACTGTTCCTCATCAGAAACACGCCTCAGGAGGTTGGACACGTCGTCCCTGCACGTTTGAGGACGTTACCCTCCACAGTCTCGCTCCTGATTGGCTCGTTGGTTGTCATGACGCCCTGGACCAGTGTGAGACAGAACGATAACGGAGGACGAGCTGTTCTGGAAAGTTTTACATCTGATTTCACAGTGTCGTCTTCACGAGAAAAACCACAAACGATCAAGAGATAAGAACGTGTTCAAAAACAGGATGCTCAAAGACCAGACTCAGACCTGGTTCAGTTCTGGGTTAGTCCTGGTTCAGTCCTGGTTCAGTCCTGCTTCAGTCCTGGTTCAGTCCTGCTTCAGTCCTGGTTCAGTCCTGGTTCAGTCCTGGTTCAGTCCTGGTTCAGTCCTGGTTCAGTCCTGCTTCAGTCCTGGTTCAGTCCTGCTTCAGTCCTGGTTCAGTCCTGGTTCAGACCTGGTTCAGTCCTGGTTCAGTCCTGGTTCAGTCCTGGTTCAGTCCTGGTTCAGTCCTGGTTCAGTCCTGGTTCAGACCTGGTTCAGTCCTGGTTCAGTCCTGCTTCAGTCCTGGTTCAGTCCTGCTTCAGTCCTGGTTCAGTCCTGGTTCAGACCTGGTTCAGACCTGGTTCAGTCCTGGTTCAGACCTGGTTCAGTCCTGGTTCAGTCCTGGTTCAGTCCTGGTTCAGACCTGGTTCAGACCCGGTTCTCGGACATGTTCCTCGGGGTGCTGCTCCTCTTCCTCCGGCGTTGGGGTGAGTTCTGACTCTTCTTCTTTATTTGATGTAAAAAATGGCCGTATATAAAACAAACACAATCTGCTGTTTTGAGGTGGTTTTATTTAAATCCTGATCTCTTGTGTCTGAGACAATTACTGATCCAAATCCAAATCCACTTTGTTTCTGTGGCACATTTTACAAACAGAGCAGTTTCCAAAGTGCTGCACAGAGATAAAACATAAAGAAGCTCAAATGTGGCCGTATCAGTCCTAAAAGAATAAAACCAGTCAAATCAAACTAAAGCAACACCATCAAAAATCACAAAGTCCAATGAAATAAATCAAATAAATGAGATAAAAGACACGGAGGAGCACAAACCCACGTGGTGTTAAAGCCAGAGAATAAAAGTGGGTTCTGAGACGAGCCTTAAAACAGTGGATTGTGGGGCTGTGGGGACGTGACGGGGCAGAGCGTTTCCACAGTTTAGGGCCCGATCCCCCTGGTTTAAAGTCTCCACTTTGGCCCCTGAGCTGGAGCTGCCCTCG
>CM060672.1:33805711-33830711 GCA_030686955.1 Odontamblyopus rebecca | reverse complement strand
TCCCATCAAGTCAAACTTTTGCTTTTCTTTCTAACCTTTTCTAACCTCACAAAGGTCCATGATTAAAAGCTCTGAAGTGAACACATTTAGCCTGCAGAATGGACACTGTTCTTATCTCCTATTGTGTCTTGGCCAAAACACCTGTGCTACACCTGTGCTGTCTGAGGCCACAGATGAAGCTCTGCAAACTGACGATGGTTTTGGGCTGGAGCAGCCCTGCAGTCCCACTGACTAGAGCAGGGCTGCTGAACAAGCCACAAAGAGCCAAAACTTTTAACTGCAAGAGTCAAAGAGCCACACCACACACTGCCCTGCCAAGACAGACACACACACAAACACACACACAGACACACACAGAGACACAGACACACACAGACATACACAGACACACTGACCTGCCAAGACAGACACACACACACACGCAATTAAACCCATATTATTTCCCATAACACACTCCTGTCCTTACAATCCAACAGCAAGTATTATACTTGTGTTCATTTCAAGGAAAGTGTCCACAATACACACATCAAATGCAGCTTAGCCAGACACAGACACACACACACACACACACACACACACACACACACACACACACACACACACAGACACACACACAGACACACACACAGACACACACACACACACAGACACACACACACACAGGCACACACACACACAGACACACACACCCAGACACAGTCTAAGACAATTATTGATCCAAATCCAAATCCACTTTGTTTATGTGGCACATTTTACAAACAGAGCAGTTTCCAAAGTGCTGCACAGAGATAAAACATAAAGAAGCTCAAATTTGGCCGTATCAGTCCTAAAAGAATAAAACCAGTCAAATCAAACTAAAGCAACACCATCAAAAATCACAAAGTCGAATGAAATAAATCAAATAAATGAGATAAAAGACACGGAGGAGCACAAACCCACGTGGTGTTAAAGCCAGAGAATAAAAGTGGGTTCTGAGACGAGCCTTAAAACAGTGGATTGTGGGGCTGTGGGGACGTGACAGGGCAGAGCGTTTCCACAGTTTAGGGCCGGACACAGAGAAAACCCGATCCCCCTGGTTTAAAGTCTCCACTTTGGCCCCTGAGCTGGAGCCGCCCTCGGACCTCATCCACATTTACAGCCCTGCGCGCGAGCTGAGGTCCGAGGGCGGCTCCAGCGAGACGCACTGTGGGGCCACAACATTTAAAGCTTTAAAAACAAACAATCAAATCTTAAAATCAACTCGAAAACGAACTGGAAGCCGGTGCAACGACGCTAAAATCGGGGGAATGTCGCTCGCGTTTTTTGCTTCCAGTTAAAAGTCACACAGCAGAATTTTGGACCAACTGTGAGCGCGAAAGTGCAGGAGGCTGATGCCGGGAAAAAGTGCGTTACAGTTAGAGGTAAGATCTTAAGCCCGAGCCCGAGCCGAAATTCGGGTCGGGCCTAAAATGTCAATCATTGCTTCAGGTCGGGTTTCGCTCTCGCTGACTTTTTTAAAATAAATAAACAGTTAAATTCGTGCGCAGAGCCAGAGCCAGAGCCAGAGCCAGAGCCAGAGCCAGAGCCAGAGCCAGAGCCAGAGCCAGAGCAGAGCCAGAGCCAGAGCCAGAGCTCTGCGCACGTGAACGACGCCCTCTTAATAATCTTCCCCTCCGCAGGTCCGCATGAAATTTCGGGTTTGCTTCGGTCTCGGGCCTGCAAATCAAGTTAATAGGTCGGGCTCGGGTCGGGTCGGGCTGGATTTTTTAGGCCCGATCTTACCTCTAGTTACAGTCGTCTAAACGAGAGGAGGGAAAAGCGTGTACGGCCTGTTCAAATGATTTAAAAGATAAAAAAAAGGTTTAATTTGAGATAAAAGCAGATTTTACAACGGCATTCGCATGTTTGTCAAATTTAAAATCACTGTATAATGACGCCAAGGATATAATTAAATCAAAGTGTAAAAATGAAAACAGATGAAAATACTCAAAGAAAATCCTGTGTTTATGTGTGTGTGTTTCTGTGTTTGTGTGTTTATGTGTGTGTGTTTATGTGTGTGTGTGTGTGTTTATGTGTGTGTGTTTATGTGTGTGTGTGTGTGTTTATGTGTGTGTGTTTGTGTGTGTGTGTGTTTATGTGTGTGTTTATGTGTGTGTTTATGTGTGTGTGTGTATGTGTGTGTGTTTATGTGTGTGTTTGTGTGTGTGTTTATGTGTGTGTTTATGTGTGTGTTTATGTGTGTGTGTGTATGTGTGTGTGTGTTTGTGTGTGTGTTTGTGTGTGTGTGTTTATGTGTGTGTGTTTATGTGTGTGTGTTTATGTGTGTGTGTTTGTATGTGTGTGTGTGTTTATGTGTGTGTGTTTATGTGTGTGTTTATGTGTGTGTGTGTGTTTATGTGTGTGTGTGTATGTGTGTGTGTGTGTTTATGTGTGTGTGTTGATGTGTGTGTCTGTATCTCTGTGTGTGTTTATGTGTGTGTGTGTGTGTTTATGTGTGTGTGTCTATGTGTGTGTTTGTGTGTGTTTATGTGTGTGTGTTTGTGTGTGTGTGTTTGTGTGTGTTTGTGTTTGTGTGTGTTTATGTGTGTGTGTTTATGTGTGTGTGTGGGTTTATGTGTGTGTTTATGTGTGTGTGTGTGTTTATGTGTGTGTTTGTGTGTGTGTGTTTATGTGTTTATGTGTGTGTGTTTGTGTGTGTGGGTTTATGTGTGTGTGTTTATGTGTGTGTGTCTGCGTGGCGTGTGTATAGTCTGTATATGTGTGTGTGTGTATGTGTCTGTGTGTTTATGTGTGTGCATGTGTGTGTTTGTGTGTCTTTGTGTGCATGTGTCTGTGGTTGTGTGTATGTGCGTGTGTGTGTTTGTGTGTCTTTGTGTGCATGTGTCTGTGGTTGTGTGTATGTGCGTGTGTGTTTATGTGTGTGTGTCTGTGTGTGTATGTGTGTGTGTGCGTGCATGTGTGTCTGTTTTTATGTGTGTGTGTGTGTGTGTGTATATATGTGTGCATATGTACGTGTGTACGTGTGTGTATGTGTATGTGTGTGTGTGTCTGTGTGTGCATGTGTGTTTTAGACTTTTGTCTTGCCAAAATCTGACCTTTCTGTGTTCATTAAATGATCAATGTTTCTTCAGTGAAGCAAATTTATTTCAGTATATTGAGCATAATTTGGGAGGTTTCAGCTTTAATATGAGACATTTCTAAAACCAATCGATTAATTTAACGTCAGGTTATAAACTTTTATTTCTACAAAATGGATCAGAGACAAGACTTTTGTCAGGGACTGTATGTCACAGCGGCGTCACGCTGCACCACAGTCTCTTCCTGTCCCAGAACAGCCGCCATTTTGTGCACAGCTCTATGTCATGTGACTAACAGACACCATTTTGTAACATGAACTCTGTGTGCAGGGGTCCTGTGTGCAGGGGTCCTGTGTGCAGGGGTCCTGGCAGCAAACAGCTCAACAGGTAAGAACCACTCAGCAACACACTCACACAGAGCAGGAATCTAACCCACAACCTCCTCATTGAGAGGAGTGTGTGTTTGCACAGGTAAAGGGGCGGGGCTTCAGTGCACAGGTAAAGGCTTCACTCTGTCTCTTGTCTGTTCAGAGCCGCTCAGGCTGGTGGGAGGGGCCAGTCGCTGTGCTGGGACTGTGCAGGTGAAACTCAGAGGAGAGTGGAAACGGGTGGAGGTGCCCTATGGAGACTGGGACCAGTTGGACACAGCTGGTGTGTGCAGAGACCTGGACTGTGGCTCTGCTGTTTATGGAGAACAAAGAGATGGTTTTCCACGGAGTTCTGTGTGGAGGGTCTCACCTGACTGTGTGAGTGAAGTGAGAGGATGTGTCTCTGGTTCATCCTCCTCTTCCTCGGGTCTGGAAGTGGTGTGTTCAGGTAAAACTCTGATTTACATTTTCTGTCACATATTTTTACCAGTTGGTCCAGAGGAGTGTAACAAACAAACAAACAAACAAACAAACAAACACACACACACCTGCATTTGTGACCTTGTAAGGACTCTGGGTAGGGCCATCCATTGTGGGGACCCTGCTTTCCTGTCATTATAGAGGGAAAACAGTTACACCTACAGGTTCAGAAAAAAAATCTATTTTAACACAGGCACTAAGGATACACACATCATGAAAACCAAACCAATTTTTGGCAGCATGTTAGGACCTTTGTGCCCGCCCCCCCAAGGCGGGGCCAACTCGTGTGTGTGAACCAAGTTAGGACCAACATGGGCTGTGAGTATGAGCCATCCTACCGTTTTACCATGTGAATGCCCCTTCCACCCAACAGCTCCTGTGCCTGTAGACGCTGTAATAGCCCAGACCCACCTCTAGGCGTTTGGACAGATCTACTCTGTGCCGCTCTGGTATATGTGCTTATCCCGGACATGGAAACACCTCGTAACCTCTGTCTGTGAAAAGTGCCATAGAAATACATCTTACACTTTAAAAGGTAGTTTTCTGACCATGGAAGTGTGAATTTCACTACTTCCAATAAATATACTATACTGTTGTCTTTTTAAAGTAGATTTATTGTTTCACAACAACAGAACTTGTTTAAAAAAATAAAATGTGACTGCAAAGTCACTCTGTCTAGGTGCTTTTGTATTTAGCATTTAGAACACAGAACAGCCAAAAAGCTAAAATGCCAAACATACTGACAAACAAAATCAGAAAGCAGATTTGAACAAGTGGTAAGAGATCCATCTTGTTTCTCACAAAGTACTTAACTGCCCTCCCGTCCCTGTCCCCCAGAGCATCAGGGCAGCTTCTGATGCTCTCCTCACACTCCTCCTTTCCAGGGGCTGTGCCCAGTTTGATGTGCCTTAGGATAAGAGGAAAGGATTAATTTTAATATTACTTACAACAAGGAGACAAATGTAGGAAGCCGTGCACTAAAACAAATGAAAACATGCAGTAACACGACAGTGAGCAGGAACAAACAGTACAGTGTCAACAATCAGCAAGAACAAGAAAAAGGGAAGGATAAAACAAGACAAAGTATAAATACAACAGAAGCAGCAACGAGATGGAACCCATGTAGTAAGAGGACAACATCTAACATCAGAGATACTATATACAATAGTATGAAACAAACAGCAATGAGAAACAGCAGCCACAAGGAAGAAAAGTATCACAATGACAATAAAGAACAGTGCTATAATAATGCCGGGCTTCAGGAACATCACAGCATTCTATGGGCCAATGCTAAAGAAAGACGGGGGCAGCTAAAATAAAAATGGTAAAAATGCAAAATTATGATGTAATACATTGAGTTCTTGGGTTTAGTCAATAATAGAAAATACCAAGTTCAACATTTGTGCATTTACCTTTTGGATATTTCATGGTAAAGTGCAATGTAACTAACAGGGAGGACAGGCCCCTGCCTCCATCTGCAGGTCTGACATCATCACCTTCTAGAATCTGAAAACCTCCAATAAAAAGCAGAATCAGCACAAGTGAGTCAATACCTTCCCAACTTTGACTCCACAGCAGTTACTTCCTGCTCACTCCATTTTCTTTTGGCCCCAGCTGCCCGGCCTGGAAGAGACATTCAGACACAACATGACGCTCTCTTATTTAAATCCTCTAAACTGCCTCTGTTTTTTACAGTACAATACAGTCTATGTGGGCAGTCCCTGAGTGGAAGAGCACCAGGGGAACAGAGCATTTTTATTCAGCTCAGAGGTTTTGGTGCTGGACCTTCATCAGATTGTTTCAGTGGAACAGGAAAACAAATTGAACAGTTTTTTTTAAGTCAGGTTAACTTGACTGGACTGATGAAGTCGTACTCCTGAGTGACATCATCATTCACACGGGTTTGTGCTTTGGCCGAGCGCCGTACGTGTGCGTGACCAAAGCAGAAAACTGTGAATCAGTGACGTCACTCAGCAGTAGCATTAGATTGGTCCCATCAAGTCAAACTTTTGCTTTTCTTTCTAACCTTTTCTAACCTCACAAAGGTCCATGATTAAAAGCTCTGAAGTGAACACATTTAGCCTGCAGAATGGACACTGTTCTTATCTCCTATTGTGTCTTGGCCAAAACACCTGTGCTGTCTGAGGCCACAGATGAAGCTCTGCAAACTGACGATGGTTTTGGGCTGGAGCAGCCCTGCAGTCCCACTGACTAGAGCAGGGCTGCTGAACAAGCCACAAAGAGCCAAAACTTTTAACTGTGAGAGTCAAAGAGCCACACCACACATTGCCCTGCCAAGACAGACACACACACAAACACACACACAGACACACACAGAGACACAGACACACACAGACATACACACAGACATACACACAGACACAAACGCACACACACAGACACACACACACTTACACACGCACACACAGACACACACACACACACAGAGACAGACAGACACACACAGACACACACACACAGACACACAAACACACACAGACACACACACAGACATACACACACAGACACACCCACACACAAACAGACACACACACAGACACACTTGTAAAGTAAGTCGAATGGGGACCTCTGGAAAATTGATTGCGTATGGGGACTCAAATTTTCCAAAGGACATAGAACCACCAAAACCACCCTTAAAATTTAAAAAAAAAATTTTTGAGCCTAGAAGCCCAGAAAAAAAATTTGAACCAAAATCTCAAATGTTTTCTACTTTTGAACTTTTTCAGGTCTTTTGTCACTTTTGGGGACATCCCAATGATGTAATACCGAGCACAACCACCAGATGGCGATATACATTTTTTTTTTTAGAATATTTGCTTTTTATTCAGTATTACAAGATATTTACTCGTACTGTGACAGCTGCATTATCATATTTGTTAATATGGAAATGTCAATAATCATTTTATTAGTATATGTTGACTATTTTTTATTTGTTTAATGGCCTAATTCCACTCTTCTGAACAAAATGGAGGAGAGACTGACAACCAAGGCAATCAAAACTCAAGTGCCAAAGAAACGTTCTTCCAACATTTTATATTTATTTTAAACAAGTAAAAAATTTAAATAAAAATATACAAACAATAAAAACTCAGCTTTTATTTTTATATTCTAAAACTTAGTAACCCAAACAACTTTCCCCTCTCAATGCTGTCAATGTCAATTCTGTTCTTGACATAATATTTAACTGACATCCATGTTCTGGTTTCAAGTGCCCCTGAAGACATGTTAATGCACTGGCTGCACTGCACCCTACCAGGGACCCGCCCAGACTGGATATAATCCATAAGAGTGTTCTCTACAGCCTTTACTTCCTGCTCACTCCATGGCCTTTTTTGACCTTTAGTTCCTGGAAAAAACCAAAACATTAACATGACTTTAGAGGATTTAAAAAGTATGAGTACTGGTAGAAAGTGGACAGACAAAAGAGCACAGTAAGGCACTCACCTGCTTCGGTGATGTTTTCTGATGGTTTGTGTTTCTTCTGAGAGAATTCTGTTGGAATAAAATGATTTCAGCAAATCAAATACATCATTTTCACAATACTCCCCATCACCATCTTCTCTTCACCCATATCCCCGTTTCCTCTTCTCTCTTTCAGTCTCCTCCCTCCCCTCCATCTCGTCTCCCCCGTCTCTTTTCCACCCTTTGTCTCCTCCTCTCCTCTTGCCTCTTTGTTTCCCTTCTCCCTTCAGTCTTTTTCTCTCACTTCCCTCCATCTCCTCTCTGCTCTCCTCTTTCTTATGTCATCTCACCCCTATGTCACCTCCCTCCTCACCATCTTCTCTCCTCTCTCCCTTCCATTTCCTCTCCACATCAGGGGATGGAGAGGAGACAGAGGAGAAAGAGAGGACCTCTCTCTCCACCGTCTCCTCTCCATCCCCTCTGTCATCTTCTCTCCCCCCTCTATCTCCTGTCCTCTCGCTTCTTCATCTTCTCTCCCCTCTATTTTCTCTCCCCTCTGTCTCCTCTCTCCTCTGTCTCCTCTCTCCTCTTCTCCCTCATCTTCTGTCTCCTTCAGTGTAATGTTCAAAATACCTGGAGAAATGGATGATTCAGGCAGTTCAGAGTCCTGAGCTGAGGTGGGAGACTCCACACAGTAGCTCTTTTAGATGAAGTCTGGGTTCTTTTTCCCAGATGGTTCTGTAAGGAACAAACATATTAATATCAGTAGAAACTATGTCTTCCCTTTCTCTCCTTCATCCCCCCATATCCTCCCCTCCATCTTCTCTATTCTCTCCCCTCTGTCTCCTCTCCTCACTCTCCCCTCTGCCTCCTCACTCTCCCCTCTGTCTCCTCTCCTCACTCTCCCCTGTCTCCTCTCCTCACTCTCCCCTCTGTCTCCTCTCCTCACTCTCCCCTCTGTCTCTTCTCCTCACTCTCCCCTGTCTCCTCTCCGCACTCTCCCCTCTGTCTCCTCTCCTCACTCTCCCCTCTGTCTCCTCTCAACACTCACCTCTCTCCCCTCTCTGTCTCCTCTCCTCCTCTCCGCTCCGTCTCCTCTCCTCACTCTCCCCTCCTCTCCTCTCCACTCTCCCCTCCGCCTCCTCTCCTCACTCTCCCCTCCTCTCCTCTCTCCCCTCCGTCTCCTCTCCTCACTCTCCCCTCCGCCTCCTCTCCTCACTCTCCCTCTGTCTCCTCTCTCCTCTCCCCTCTGTCTCCTCTCCTCCACTCTCCCCTCTGTCTCCATCTCCTCACTCTCCCCGTCTCCTCTCCTCCTCTCCCCTCTGCCTCCTCTCCTCCTCTCCCCTCTACCTCTCTCTCCTCACTCTGCCCTCTGTCTCCTCTCCTCACTCTCCCCGTCTCCTCTCCTCACTCTCCCCCTCCTGCCTCCTCTCCTCACTCTCCTCCTCTCCCCTCAAGTCTCCTCCGTCTCTCCCTCCTCTCCCTCTGTCTCCTCTCCTCACTCTCCCCTCCGTCTCCTCTCCTCACTCTCCCCTCTGTCTCCTCTCCTCACTCTCCCCTCTGTCTCCTCTCCTCACTCTCCCCCCGTCTCCTCTCCTCACTCTCCCCTCTGCCTCCTCTCCTCACTCTCCCCTCTGCCTCCTCTCCTCACTCTCCCCCCGTCTCCTCTCCTCACTCTCCCGTCTCCTCTCCTCACTCTCCCCTCTGTCTCCTCTCCTCACTGCCTCCTCTCCTCACTCTCCCCTGTCTCCTCTCCACACTCTCCCGTCTCCGCTCCTCACTCTGCCCTGTCTCCTCTCCTCACTCTCCCCTCTGCCTCCTCTCCTCACTCTCCCCTCTGCCTCCTCTCCTCTCTCCCCTCTGCCTCCTCTCCTCACTCTCCCCTCTGCCTCCTCTCCTCACTCTCACCTCCTCTCCTCACTCTCCTCCTCTCCTCACTCTCCCCCTCTCCTCACTCTCCCCTCTGTCTCCTCTCCTCACTCTCCTCTGTCATCTGCCTCGTTCCTCATTCTCTCCCTGGCACGCCTCCTCTCCTAAATGCCTCCTCCTCTGCTCAAATAATCACATCATCTCCCTCTGTCTCATCATGCATGTAACGTACACGCATAATAAATCCTCATAAACCTGTTGCCTCCTCTCCAATCACTGATCATAATGTCCTCCTCATCACTCACTCTTAGCCATCATCATAAATGTCATAGTCCTCTCACTCTCCCCTCTGCCTCCTCCAATCCCCTCTGTTTCTCACTAGCCATCGTGACTCTCATCATCATCTGTCTCCTCCTCCTCCATGTCTCCTCTGAATCTAATGTCCTCACTCCCCTGTCTCCTCCTCCTCCATCTCTCCTCTTATCTACGTCATAGTAAATAATACGGTAGCATAGGTAATAGTAAGTAATAGTAATGTCTTATCAGTATTAATTACTAATCCATTAGTAATATGATAATAATGTAAGTAAATGTCATCTTAATCGTTTGATAATGATGAGTATGGTAATTAATTTTAGTAAGTAGTAGTAATGGCATCCTGTCATCTAATAGTAATCATGATAATAATGTTGGCGTGCATCGTTTTAGCATCATGTCGTCGTAAATAATAGTAATGTAATATGTTAATGAAATCATGCTCTCCATTGTGATGATAGTAATAATAGTCATCAAATGATGATCATGTAATATGTTGATAAATGCATCGTAACATCATCGTCATCGATGTGGTAAAAATAATAAATATTATGATAGCAGTAAGTAGTAAATGGTAATTAATAGTAAGTATTGAAAATGGTGAAATAGTAGTAGTAGTAATAAATAATGTGATAATGATATCATTGTGTCATCAATATCTTGGAAATCATGTAATGGTAGGTATTGAAAATATGATAGTCAATTATTAAATGGCGTTAATAGTAAATATTAAATCAATAATGATAGGCATGTTCGTAAAGTAAGCGTCGTAATGCATGAAGTAATGTAATATGTGGCGTGGTAAATGCATCTGATGAGTAATGTATAATCATTTGTGATAAGTAGATAAGTAATCAAATAATAGTAATGTGAATGCTTGATGAGTAAATGTAATAAGTAATATGATGTCGTCATGAATGGACGGCATAATCATGTCACATGTGATATAATGTCATCATGATCATGATGATCATCTTGATGTCATAGTATCGTTCATCATGTCGTAATGTCGTAAATATCATAAACAATGCATCAATTAAATAAATGTCATAAATGTCATGTTATCAAATATCTTGATAAATAATAATAAATGTGATTATCGTAAATAAGTGGTAATGAAATAATGGTGAAAATGGTTAGTCAATTCATAAGTCATGAAATGGATAATAGTAATGAAATCAATGCGTAAGTAAATCCTCGTTCTCGTACAGTGGTGTCCCCTCTGTCTCATCACTCGTCACTCTCCCCTCTGCCTCTCCTCTCATCACTCTCCCCTGTATCCATCTCACTCACTCTGTCGCCTCAACATCATCATCCATCTCCCACTCAATATCACATCGCATCAAACATCCTCCTCTCCCCTCACCTCCTCTCTCCTCACTCTCACCTCCTCCTCCTCACTCTCCCTCTGCCTCCTCGCTCCCTCTGTCCTCCCTCTCTCCTCTCTCCTCTGTCCTCCCTCACCTCATTCTCCCCTCTGCCTCCCTCCTCTCCCTCCCCTGTCTCCCTCTCCTCACTCTCACCTCCGCCTCCTCACTCTCCCCTCTGCCTCCTCTCCTCACTCTCCCCTGTCTCCTCTCCTCACTCTCCCCTCTGCCTCCTCTCCTCACTCTCCCCTCTGCCTCCTCTCCTCACTCACCTCCTCTCCTCTCTCCTCTCTGCCTCCTCTCCTCACTCTCCCCTCTGCCTCCTCACTCCCCTCTGTCTCCTCTCCTCACTCTCCCCTCTGCCTCCTCTCCTCACTCTCCCATCTGCCTCCTCTCCTCACTCTCCCATCTGCCTCCTCTCCTCACTCTCCCCTCTGTCTCCTCTCTCCTCTGTCTCCTCTCTCCTCTTCTCCCTCATCTTCTGTCTCCTTCAATGTAATGTTCAAAATACCTGGAGAAATGGATGATTCAGGCAGTTCAGAGTCCTGAGCTGAGGTGGGAGACTCCACAGATGCTTTAGATGAAGTCTGGGTTCTTTTCCCAGATGGTTCTATGGGAACAAACATATTAATATCAGTAAACATGTCTTCCCTTTCTCTCCTTTATCCCCCACCCCATCTTCTCCATTCCCCTTCTTCCAGCCCTCCATTTCCTCCCCTTTCCATGTCCATTCTGTCTCTGCCCCTCTTCCTCAGCTGTGCCGTTGTCCATTTTTCAAATACCTTGAGATGTTGAGTTTGATGACCCCATTTCTGAGACTGGATTAGCTTCATTATCTGATTCATCTGTGTCTTCCACAATTTTCTCTGCAAACACAATACAAGTCCTTAGAAGAACAGAAGGCAACAGTACAGTAGATTAAGAAACTGCAATGTACCTTGGGGATCAATGATTATTTCATCCAAATTCATGCCTTTGTACTTGGAGAGCTGCCCTTGCTCTAGTGCCATCAGGACTTTGCTGATCTTAGCTAGCTGCAGTGTCCCTTCAGGCAGTCGGTAATACTGTTGATGCACCCTGATGTCATGGCCCAGGAAGGTGGCCAAGTCATCCATTTCGTTGTCTTTCAAGTTAAGGACTTTGGACATGGTTGCAACATGCTTTCTAAGTTTAGTCGAAGACAAGGCTTTGGGGTTTTTAGCACCACAACTTTTGGCAATGTGTCTTATGACATCAGATCCTCTGTAGAAACTGTGGGCTTGGGGTCGAGCGAACATAAAGGGATTCTCCTCCAACACATCGCACGTCTGCCGTGTCTTGACAAGTAACTCCATGGACCTGAGCATGTTTCGAGTGAGCAAGATTGTCACCTTTCTCCCACGCTTCCCTCAAATTTCTACTCGTTGAAAGTGTTTACAAAGTTTCTTTTCAAGTTCTGACAAGGCCAACTGCACATCAGAATTAGAAGCAGCAGTATCTCTGAGAACAAAGGAATTGAGACTCATTTTTGAGACTTCCCCCTCCCTCCTACTATTAAACAGAATAACGTCACAAAGCGTTATATTAGCCAGCTCAGCCCAGGAGACTATTTGGTTTTTCTTCCAGTTTTGTCCACAGCTCGTCCCTTTGAATGTCCAGATGCTGGTGCATCTTACGAATGTCATCGGCAACAGGCAATAGTAGTGGAGCATTCCATTTAGCTTCATGCAGGTTGCGGAGGGCTTGAGATGAAACACACTCACTCCATTTAGTTTGATACAATTTTTTGAAAGTCCGGGCATTGTTCATGAGATTTTGATCGCTGGTCATCATCGCTTCACATTCTAACATGCAGGCAATTTTTTCTAAGTTATGGCCCAATTTAAGGGGTAATGTAGGCGTCTTATAAGTGCCGGTCTGTTCATTTTGGCCAGAAACATTTTTAACAGCTGTGATGACATGTGGAAAATTGGCTGGTTCAAAAAAATCTTTCAAGGTCATCAAGTTTCCTTGCAGAACTACCCTAAGAACTAGTTTCGCGCATCTTTTGATGGATGTATTCGTGTCGAGTTTTGTCATGACCATTTTTATTAAAAAGATGTTCCCCTAATTTCAAGATGTACTTTTCTTTCCCAACTACATGCGTTATGTCATCATCGCGCATGTCTTGCAGCATTTTCCAAAAATTTGCGCTCACGTTATTAGGAATTTGCTCAGCATATTTGCATATGGATAGAACTCTTGAGGCACCCTTCTTCAAACCTTTCACGTTGTGATTTAACACCTACTCATGTGTCTCCATAAGAATTTCTTTTTGTAGTATCCTTCACAATTTACACAATGCACAAATCCACCTGCTGAAGAAGGATGACAGGGCTGCCTTCTTGGCACAACTGTGCCTTTCCCACTCTTGATAACTTGATTATTATGAGCTCTGTTCCCTTTTTATTTAAAATTAAAGTAAGTTGCATTTGCATTTTTCGTTCCCACCACTTTTTGGTTTCTCCATTGTTAGAACCTTTACTTCCACCACATCTGCATCTGGTGTCTGAGGTTTAGCCTGACCTTGACATGGTTGTTTCTTTGGTCTTTTGGTTTTCTTCACTCTTCTTAACCTTCCTTGGCTGTGATTGTTGGTCTGGACTGGATGGTTCGTTGTCTTCACTGTCCATGGTGTCCTTTTCCCGCTTATCTGGGACATACTCGTCTTGACTGTCCTCAGACGTAAGTATGTCCTCATGATGTCTGCGGTTTAGCTGAAAAACAGACAAAGCCAGAGGTGAGACATCAGTTATAATAAACCAGGACTAAACACTGACCCAGGAATAAACCAGGACTAACCCAACAGGCTGATTCCACATCATGCATGTTTGCTTCGCTCCGCTGCGCTGCAGTCCGCCTCCGAAACACTCCGCAGACCCCTCGCCTGCTGCCTCCGTTCTAGTGCGCTGCGCCTGGCTGCGGAGCCCCGAGGAGGAGACAGGAGCATGCGCAGACACTACGGGTTTGTGAAATATAACCCCTTGTTTAAGACCAAATAATTAAAACCCAAGTACAGACAACCTCTGTGTGTCGTGAGCTCGCTTTTCTGCTCACAAAGGATTTTACGCATGTTTTTCACCACAAGGGTAATTAGGCATGAAACTGTTACATGAACAAGTTTGAAAAAAGTTAACGTATAAAACCATCAAATATGAGTAAGAAAGACTGTGCAGAGTGTGTTTACTGTGAAAATCCAGACGTAGTACGTGGTCTTTGCCCTGTCTGGTGCGTTTCCATGGTTTACACATGTGGAGTTTGATCCGGTCAGACTCGGGCACAGAAGATTTTACTGTTGATCCGCAATTTTGTCAGAGACTGACGAAGCGGCACAGCTGAGGTGCAGTGCATACTCGGGAAGTGGAATTGTTCTTATTCACTACAACAGCTGCGCAACTGCTGCGGAGGGTCGTGGTGCAGAGCAGCGAATTCACAAGATATGGAATCAGCCTGTTAGACTGCAGCAGGACTAAGGCAGGATAGCAGGAGAACTAAGGCAGGACTGCAGCAGGACTGCAGCGGGACTGCAGCGGGACTGCACAAAGACTAAAGCAAGTCTGACCCAGAACTAAAGCAGAAGAAACACCAGCACTACACCATAAACTAAAAAAACAAATGAACAAGAGTGATTAGTGATCAATAATTGATCAGCACTAGTCTTTCATACAAACTTGACACTTACCTCTGGTGCTTCCAAACACATCTCTGCATCTGGTGTCTGAGGTTTAGCCTGAGCTTGACGTCTCTTTGGTCTTTTGGTTTTCTTCACTCTCTTCTTCTTAACCTTCCTTGGCTGTGATTGTTGGTCTGGACTGGATGGTTCTTTGTCTTCACTGTCCGTGGTGTTGGGAATGTACTCACTTTCTTGAGTAGGGACATCCTCAATCCCAAGTATTTGTTTGGTTAGCTTAAAAAGAAAAGATTTTTCAATCACAAACAAGAAATTGGATACTACCATCACTATTTGTGATAACTTTATTAGTGTTATTTAACATACAATGATGCTGTCTGTCCTTGTCAGACTTGGAACACTTGGCTCTTCTCCCCAAGTACATACATATTTTTTTAATTATTAAAAAAAACACTGCCAAACATGCAAGTAAACACAAATCCAATTTAAACAATATTGTTTATTAGTGCTGCCGCGATTATTCGACGTTGTCGACGTAATCGAATGTGAAAATGAGTCGACTACAATTTTTTTGGTCGAATATTCGCCTTTATTTATTTTTGGTCTCAAACGGCTCGTCCAGAGACCTTTTGCTTGCCCGAGATCAGGTATTTCCCCTCCACACCACTAGTAGTACTACACTCGAGGCGGACACCGGTGCTGCTGACAGCGGCTACATCCGGGGTTGACGCCGAGGTGGCTAACCTCGGCTTCACCAAAGGCTAACAGCAGTGGTAAATAATGGCACCGCCAAAGAAAACAAACTTGAGGAAGTATTTGCCGTGCACACTCTGCTGGCTGGTCTCTCTCTTTCTCTCTTCCCCCTTCCCCCGATTTGAGCATTTGAGAAAATGCCAGCGGCCGGTGGGTCAGAGTCGGATCCAAGAACAGTGGCGGCGACTTCTAGACCAAGACCTAAAGCCTCGAAAGTCTGGGAATACTTTGGGACAGATGGTGATAGAGTGGTTTGTACACTCTGTAAGACTTCTTTGGCTTATCACGGGAGCACGACCACGATGCATGAGGTATTGAGAATACCGTTGCATATGCTGCTCGTGCAAACTCGTTAAATTGTGTGTGCATATCGTTGTTCAACATTGTCGAATGAGCACAACAGACATAACAGCAATAACCTTTGCAACTCGCACACACAAGGTAACCTCCCGGGAAAATCTAACACACACACTTGTGTGTGTTAGAACCGCTTGTTTTTTTTTTTTTAATTAGTCGTTTAGATTAGTCGACTAATCGAAAAATTAGTCGAGAGATTAATCGTTAGAAAATTAGTCGTTAGTGGCAGCACTATTGTTTATACTTACAGTTTTGAGGCATTGATGTAATTCCAAAGTCCTTTCTCTCTCATTGACTGTTGTGTTTAAAAAGTACCTCTCATATCGGCTCTCACGGGCATCATGATGTGCTTTTAGAGTCTGCAGACGACGAAAATAACGATTTTGTGACTGCAAAACAAACAATCAAATCCATGCAGATACTGTACAGTACATTTCCAACACAGTGTATGTACTATTACGTGTTAGAAAGTGACTACAGCAGTTTTCTGGCCAGCATGTGTTTGTATGACAACCCAACATATGATGTGGTAATCATTTTACATAAAAAAAAAAAATACTACAACAAAACCTCTTACCTCAGACTCCCCATGTCCCACATTCTCCTCCGGCTCCAACTCCGACATTGCCACTATAAGAATAAAGTCAAAATATAGCCGCAAGCAGCAATGTAGTAGGCCTCTCGCCAGCTAGTGGCGCTTGGGCCTAATTATTCACCTTGTAAGTAACTTTAACATTTTAGCTTAGTTAACACCACTCAAACTGTTTGTGCCCACCCAATTCTATTCGTGACAGGTCAAGTCTAAAGCTAATCATGGCTCTTCAACATTATCAAACTACAACACATAAAATAGACAAATCATGGCTGAAATCACTTCATCAACCCATAATAATACTTACGGCTTTTGCTCAGACACATTTTATGCATTTAAGAAGTAAGTTTAACCACTAAAGTGCAGCTTCAATTAAATTTATTTATCTTTACTCAAAGGATTTAACAAACTGAATATGCTTAATTGATGACGTCACTCATGTATGGCTACGCTAATACAGGGCTGCTAACTTTTCACCAAACCTTGGAGTGAGATTTTGTCCGTGCCTGAGCTCGGTGGCCACACTCCTGTGTCTCATAACCTGTATGTTTCTGTGTAACTCATGAAAGGGGCCCCATTGTAATTATTAGAGGAACAAAATATTTATATTATAATACATTTTATAATACATTTTGTCTGTAACTTAGAGACACTATTGATTTTTTTTTATCTGCAATACAGCTTAGCATTAACACCACTCAGTTACTGGATTTTGACATAAAGTGTAGTAATACTCCTACCAGGGCTGGATTGAGAATCTTGGAGGCCATAGGCTAATAGATTTTGAGGCCCCTATTTTTGGCTTTGAAACACATTTATAAATTATACATACATATGTATTTTTTTTTGTTTGTTAAAAATAAAGTGAGGGCATTTAGAGGGCTCTGTACCCCCTGGAAAATTTTAAACAACTAACGGGTCATTTCTTGTATTTTGGGGATATGGCTGGGTGAAATGACTAAAAAATTAAGTCTTAATTATTTTGGAACACTTTGGACTTTTAATCAATTCACATTGGTTTTAATCAATGTTATCTGTGACTGCTGCTCAGGGGCAGCTCATAATATACAGCTGCATTTATAAAGCATAAACCAAAAGGCACATTATATTATTTGTTTTAATTTTTTATTTCAATTCTGATTTGTGTATAGATTTTTCTAGGCCAAACTATTGTCTTTCTCTCTCCCGTGCGGAGTTCACTGGTCTGTCCCTGCACTGCTCAGTCTGGAGGAAACTCGCTTCATATGTAAAAGTTTGTTTTAGTTGAGTGCAGATGCTGTTTTGTGGAGACACAGAGTGGACTTTAACTCAAGCGAAGAAACTTCACTGTTCACTCGCAAAGCTCATGTTCAAATGCGTGTCTCACGGCGAATGCGTGAGAGTTGGCAGCCATGCTAATAGCATTTAGCTTAGTGTTAGCGTAGTTTAACGTAGCAAAGCTTAGCGAAAAATTAATACATGCATGAGTTCTACACACAAGCTACATTTTTCTTGTGGCTATTTAATGTCATAAACCTGTTACTTCTTTTCTACAGGCAAATGGCTCGGCAAAGACACTTAAAACGTGTTAGCAGGGAAAAGACAACTAACTTAGGTGCTGTGCTACAGTGGTTTGACTGTTCAGTGAAACGTTTTTGTTGGAAAATAACAGGTCATGAATAATCCAAACTACAGATTTATTGGAGTTAACTGTAAAAAGACTTACCAGGTGCAGACTGTGAGCAGCACACGTGCTTTCAGGAGGCTCGTCCATGCCGCTCCTGGCCCCTCCCCCAGGGCACAAAATGGAGGCCGGAGAGGTCAAAGTTCAAAAGCAACAAGTTTTTAGTTCTGCTATATTAAAAATAATAATAATTTTGTCTCCTCTACTCGGCAGATGTACAGATACCAATCGAAGAAAAAAATATCAAGTCAATTTTATTTAAGAAGAATTCAATATTCGTTTGAATGCAATAAAAATCATTTGTTGCCAGGTTTGCGTTTTTCAGTCAAATTGAAAATATCCTTGTAAAATATGTTGCAATAATATGTTTGAGGCCAGGGAAGGTTGAGGGTGTCACTTAATAAAGTAAAAGTAGCTAATTTTACTTACATGGACAACTATTATGAAAAAAATTGATTTAAAAATCAAATTTTTTAACAGCAGTGTCTCTCATAATTAGTTTTACTCACAGTTGTATTTAGATTGATTCCTGCAGATTTGAGTTAATCTGGTATTGTCCTGCAGCTCCAGTGCTCAGAAATCCCCTGTTCTCATCTATCACCTACTTGTATGTAGTTATTGATGATTACTCACTTAATACATACAGGTTTATAGTAAAGCATGTATGGTTCAAAGTCGTCACATAGCCACAGTGTTACTGAACACATGTACTGAACATAAGTATTCAGAATACTTATTTTGAGTAACTGTATTTAGTTACAGTTACTTTTTCTTTGTGTGGTATTCGGAATACAGTTACTTAACTAAACTCAGAAGAATCATTTTGATATTTGAGGTTACAGTTTAGGCACATAAAGGTGAGAAAAATAGAGAACACAGGTGTTCAAGTGTTAAAGTGAGCTCAAATGTGATCAATCCTTGGCTATTTTTTTTATGGGTTTCTTTTACATATAAATAAATACATAGCAAACAATGAATCAAAAATAAAATAGCATTTTTAATCTAAAGGCGTATTTTTTCCCCATAAAGGTAATGTAATTCAGCATGAAAGTATGCTAAGTATTCAGAATACAGTACTCTGAATGGAACAAGTAACGGCATACAATACAAAATACATTTTATTGCAAGTATTCAGTATTCTGTAACTAAATACATTTTCAAAGTATTCTTCCCAACACTACTTTCCAACAATAAAAATGCATAATTTAAAAACTGTTGCTTATTACAGTTAAATTTTACAGTAGGTGGGGCTTATCAGTTCTGCAGTTTTGAACAGGAAGTCAATTGAGCTATTTTTATTTCTAAGCCGTTTTAGATCATTTTTATATTTTACAATGACCAAGACCTTCTTATTGTGGGACAAGACTACTAACCCATGGACTACTGTGCCACGTATAATCAGAGGTGAGGAAAAATGATTGTTTGAGTGCAAACAATAGGTCTACAGATGTAGCTGCAGTTATCACAGAGACAGATGTAGGAATGTAGAGTCAGGCTTCCATTTTGTAGTTTGATCAAACTGTTGTAGAGATAGACATTATGAGGACACAAGAAGCCCTGTGCATGTCTATGACTGAAAAGACAATGTCTGATAAAACAAATAGACAATATAAGGACATAAGAATTCAGGTGCATGTGTATATCCTGATCCAAAAGACAATGTTCTAGTCTGATAAAACAAATAGACAATATGAGGCCGGATACGTCGCCCGGATCGGTGTCACCGGGGCCCCACCCTGGAGCCAGGCCTGGGGTGGGCGCTCGATGGCGAGTGCCTGGTGGCTGGGCCTTCTCCCACGGGGCCCAGCCGGGCACAGCCCAAAGGGACGACGTGGGACCGCCCACCCCTGGACCCACCATCCACGGGAGGAGCCATAGGGGCCGCGTGCAGAGAGATCTGGGCGGCAGGCGAAGGCAGGGGCCTCGGCGACCAGATCTCCGGACATGGAGACTGGCTCTGAGGACATGGAATGTCACCTCGCTGGGGGAAAAAGAGCCTGAGCTTGTGCGGGAGGTTGAGCGTTACCGGCTAGATATAGTCGGCCTCACCTCCACGCACAGCTTGGGCTCTGGAACCCAACTCCTTGAGAGGGGTTGGACTCTCCATTTCCCTGGCGTTGGTCGCTGGGAGCGGCGGCGAGCTGGTGTGGGCTCATTGCCCCACAGCTCAGCCGCTGCGTGTTGGAGTTCACCCCGGTGAACGAGAGGGTCGAGTCCCTGCGCCTTCGGGTCGGGGACAGGTCTCTCACTGTGGTGTCGGCCTACGGGCCGAACAGCAGTGCAGAG
Source organism: Odontamblyopus rebecca (assembly GCA_030686955.1). Taxonomy (NCBI): domain Eukaryota; kingdom Metazoa; phylum Chordata; class Actinopteri; order Gobiiformes; family Gobiidae; genus Odontamblyopus; species Odontamblyopus rebecca. The sequence continues at coordinate 33,810,533 of CM060672.1, read as the reverse complement.
TACCCGGCCTTCTTGGAGTCTCTGGGAGGGGGACTGGACAGTGCACCGACCGGGGACTCCATTGTTCTACTGGGGGACTTCAACGCCCACGTGGGCAACGACAGTGACACTTGGAGAGGGGTGATTGGGAGGAACGGCCTCCCTGATCTGAACCCGAGCGGTGTTCTGTTATTGGACTTCTGTGCTAGTCACAGTTTGTCCATAACGAACACCATGTTCGAGCACAAGGGGGTCCATCGGTGCACGTGGCACCAGGACTCCCTAGGCCGGAGGTCGATGATCGACTTTGTTGTCGTGTCATCTGACCTCCGGCCGTGTGTCTTGGACACTCGGGTGAAGAGAGGGGCAGAGCTGTAGAGCACCACCTGGTGATGAGTTGGGTCCGCTGGCGGAGGAGGAAGCCGGAAAGACCTAACAGGCCCAAGCGTATCGTGAGGGTCTGTTGGGAATGTCTGGCGGAACCTTCTGTCAGTGCGGCCTTCAACTCACACCTCCGGGAGCTTCTCCCAGATCCCGGGGGAGGCTGGGGACATGGAGCCCGAGTGGGCTTCGTTCTCAGCCTCCATTGTCGACGCGGCCGTTCGTAGCTGTGGCCGTAATGTCTGTGGTGCCTGTCGCGGCGGCAATCCCCGAACCCAGTGGTGGACACCGGAAGTAAGGGATGCCGTCAAGCTGAAGAAGGAGTCCTCAGGCAGCTGACGGGTACCGTCGGGCCAAGCGTGCTGCAGCCCGGGCGGTTGCAGAGGCAAAAACTCGGGTCTGGGAGGAGTTCGGGGAGGCCATGGAGGAGGACTATCGGACGGCCCCAAGGAAATTCTGGCAAACTATCCGGAGCCTCCGGAGGGGGAAGCGGTTCTTCACCAACACTGTTTACAGTGCGGGGGGAGAGCTGCTGACCTCGACTGGGGATGTTGTCGGGCGGTGGAAGGAATACTTTGGGGATCTCCTCAATCCCACCGTCACGTCCTCCGAAGAGGAGGCCGAGGCTGGGGACCCAGAGGTGGACTCACCCATCACCCTGGCTGAAGTCACTGAGGTGGTTAAAGCTCCTCGGGCTCCGGGGGTGGATGAGATCCGTCCTGAGGACCTTAAGTCTCTGGGTGTTGTGGGTCTTGGCTGACACGTCTCTGCAACTGCAACATCGCGTGGCGGTCGGGAACAGTACCCTTGGACTGGCAGACCGGGGTGGTGGTCCCTCTGTATAAAAAGGGGGACCGGAGGGTGTGTTCCAACTACAGGGGAATCACACTCCTCAGCCTCCCCGGTAAAGTCTATGCCAGGGTACTGGAGAGGAGAGTTCGGCTGATAGTCGAACCTCGGATCCAAGAGGAGCAGTGTGGTTTTCGGCCTGGTCGTGGAACACTGGACCAGCTCTACACCCCCCATCGGGTGCTCGACGGTTCATGGGAGTTTGCCCAACCAGTCCACATGTGCTTTGTGGACCTGGAGAAGGCATTTGACCGTGTCCCTCGTGGTGCCCTGTGGGGGGTGCTCCGGGAGTATGGGGTCCGGGGCCCTTTGCTAAGGGCTGTCCGGTCCCTGTATGACCGGAGCAGGAGCTGTGTTCGCATTGCCGGCAGTAAGTCAGACCTGTTCCCGGTGCATGTTGGACTCCAGGGCTGCCCTTTGTCACCGGTTCTGTTCATTGTATTTATGGACAGAATTTCTAGGCGCAGCCAGGGGCCGGAGGGGGTCCAGTTCGGGGACCACAGGATTTCATCGCTTCTTTTTGCGGATGATGTTGTCCTGTTGGCTTCATCGAACCAGGACCTGCAGCACTGGGGCGGTTTGCAGCCGAGTGTGAAGCAGCCAGGATGAGAATCAGCTGTTCCAAATCCGAGGCCATGGTTCTCGACCGGAAAAAGGTGGATTGCCCTCTCCGGGTGGGTGGGGAGTCTCTGCCTCAAGTGGAGGAGTTCAAGTATCTCGGGGTCTTGTTCACGAGTGAGGGGAGGATGGAGCGTGAGATTGACAGGTGGATCGGTGCAGCGTCGGCAGTGATGCAGTCGCTGCATCGGACCGTTGTGGTGAAGAGGAGCTGAGCCGAAAGGCGAAGCTCTTGATTTACCTCAATCTACGTTCCTCCCCTCACCTATGGTCATGAGCTCTGGGTAATGACCGAAAGAACGGGATCGCGGATACAAGCGGCCGAAATGAGTTTCCTCCGCAGAGTGGCCGGGCGCTCCCTTAGAGATAGGGGGAGGAGCTCGGTCACATGGGAGGAGCTCGGAGTAGAGTCGCTGCTCCTCCACATCGAGAGGAGCAGCTGAGGGGAGGGCATCTGGTCCGGATGCCTCCTGGACGCCTCCCTCAGGAGGTGTTCCGGGCATGTCCCACCGGTAGGAGGCCCCGGGGAAGACCCTGGACACGCTGGAGGGACTATGTCTCTCGGCCTGGGAACTCCTCGGGGTCCAGGAGGAGCTGGAGCAAGTGTCTGGGGAGAGGAGAGGCTGCGCCGTGTCCTTCTTTCCCGTGTTGTCCGTGTTGTGTCCCTCTGTCTCGTGTTGTGTCTCTCTGTCTCGTGCTGTGTCCCTCTGTCTCGTGCTGTGTCCCTCTGTCTCGTGCTGTGTCCCTCTGTCTCGTGTTGTGTCTCTCTGTCTCGTGCAGTGTCCCTCTGTCTCGTGTTGTGTCCCTCTGTCCCGTGTTGTGTCCCTCTGTCTCGTGCTGTCCCTCTGTCCCGTGTTGTGTCCCTCTGTCCCGTGTTGTGTCCCTCTGTCTCGTGCGGTGTCCCTCTGTCTCGTGTTGTGTCCCTCTGTCTCGTGTTGTGTCCCTCTGTCTCGTGTTGTGTCTCTCTGTCTCGTGCAGTGTCCCTCTGTCTCGTGTTGTGTCCCTCTGTCTCGTGTTGTGTCCCTCTGTCTCGTGTTGTGTCCCTCTGTCTCGTGTTGTGTCTCTCTGTCTCGTGCTGTGTCCCTCTGTCTCGTGCTGTGTCCCTCTGTCTCGTGTTGTGTCTCTCTGTCTCGTGCAGTGTCCCTCTGTCTCGTGTTGTGTCCCTCTGTCCCGTGTTGTGTCCCTCTGTCTCGTGCTGTCCCTCTGTCCCGTGTTGTGTCCCTCTGTCCCGTGTTGTGTCCCTCTGTCTCGTGCGGTGTCCCTCTGTCTCGTGTTGTGTCCCTCTGTCCCGTGTTGTGTCCCTCTGTCTCGTGCTGTCCCTCTGTCTCGTGTTGTGTCCCTCTGTCCCGTGTTGTGTCCCTCTGTCTCGTGCGGTGTCCCTCTGTCTCGAGCAGTGTCCCTCTGTCTCGTGTTGTGTCCCTCTGTCTCGTGCTGTGTCCCTCTGTCTCGTGTTGTGTCCCTCTGTCCCATGTTGTGTCCCTCTGTCTCGTGCGGTGTCCCTCTGTCCCGTGCTGTGTCCCTCTGTCTCGTGTTGTGTCCCTCTGTCCCGTGTTGTGTCCCTCTGTCTCGTGCGGTGTCCCTCTGTCCCGTGCTGTGTCCCTCTGTCTCGAGCAGTGTCCCTCTGTCTCGTGTTGTGTCCCTCTGTCTCGTGCTGTGTCCCTCTGTCTCGTGTTGTGTCCCTCTGTCTCGTGTTGTGTCCCTCTGTCCCGTGCTGTGTCCCTCTGTCTCGAGCAGTGTCCCTCTGTCTCGTGTTGTGTCTCTCTGTCTCGTGTTGTGTCCCTCTGTCTCGTGTTGTGTCCCTCTGTCTCGAGCAGTGTCCCTCTGTCTCGTGCTGTGTCCCTCTGTCTCGAGCAGTGTCCCTCTGTCTCGTGTTGTGTCTCTCTGTCTCGTGTTGTGTCCCTCTGTCTCGTGCTGTGTCCCTCTGTCCCGTGTTGTGTCCCTCTGTCCCGTGTTGTGTCCCTCTGTCCCGTGTTGTGTCCCTCTGTCTCGTGCTGTGTCCCTCTGTCCCGTGTTGTGTCCCTCTGTCTCGTGCTGTGTCCCTCTGTCTCGTGCTGTGTCCCTCTGTCCCGTGTTGTGTCCCTCTGTCCCGTGTTGTGTCCCTCTGTCTCGTGCTGTGTCCCTCTGTCCCGTGTTGTGTCCCTCTGTCTCGTGCGGTGTCCCTCTGTCCCGTGTTGTGTCCCTCTGTCCCGTGTTGTGTCCCTCTGTCTCGTGCGGTGTCCCTCTGTCCCGTGTTGTGTCCCTCTGTCCCGTGTTGTGTCCCTCTGTCTCGTGCGGTGTCCCTCTGTCCCGTGTTGTGTCCCTCTGTCTCGTGTTGTGTCCCTCTGTCTCGTGCAGTGTCCCTCTGTCTCGTGTTGTGTCCCTCTGTCTCGTGCTGTGTCCCTCTGTCTCGTGCTGTGTCCCTCTGTCTCGTGCGGTGTCCCTCTGTCCCGTGCGGTGTCCCTCTGTCCCGTGCGGTGTCCCTCTGTCTCGTGTTGTGTCCCTCTGTCTCGTGCTGTGTCCCTCTGTCTCGTGTTGTGTCCCTCTGTCTCGTGCTGTGTCCCTCTGTCTCGTGTTGTGTCCCTCTGTCTCGTGCTGTGTCCCTCTGTCCCGTGTTGTGTCCCTCTGTCTCGTGCGGTGTCCCTCTGTCTCGTGTTGTGTCCCTCTGTCTCGTGCAGTGTCCCTCTGTCCCATGTTGTGTCCTTCTGTCCCGTGTTGTGTCCCTCTGTCTCGTGCGGTGTCCCTCTGTCCCGTGTTGTGTCCCTCTGTCTCGTGCGGTGTCCCTCTGTCTCGTGTTGTGTCCCTCTGTCCCGTGTTGTGTCCCTCTGTCCCGTGTTGTGTCCCTCTGTCTCGTGCGGTGTCCCTCTGTCCCGTGTTGTGTCCCTCTGTCCCGTGCTGTGTCCCTCTGTCTCGTGCTGTGTCCCTCTGTCTCGTGCTGTGTCCCTCGGTCGCGTGTTGTGTCACGCTGTCGCGTGTTGTGTCCCTCTGTCTCGTGCAGTGTCCCTCTGTCTCGTGCTGT
>CM060672.1:33788211-33800711 GCA_030686955.1 Odontamblyopus rebecca | reverse complement strand
CACACACACTTCTGTATCACACACACACACACTCACACACACACACACACACTCACACACACACACACACTCACACAGACACAAACTCACACAGACACACACACACAGACACACACACACACACACTCTCACACACACACACACTCACACAGACACAAACTCACACAGACACACACACACAGACACACACACACAGAGACACACACACACAGACACACACACACAGACACACACACGCACACACACAGACAAACACAAACTCACACAGACACACACACACAGACACACACACACAGAGACACACACACACAGACACACACACACAGACACACACAGACACACACACACACAGACAAACACACACGCACACACACACAGACACACACACACACACACACCCAGACACACACACAAACACCTCTGTGTCACACACACATAAATCTGCACTACAGCAGTGATGTCACACATGTGTGCGTCCTATCGGCTCAAAGTGCTGATGTCTCGTGTGTGTCCAAAGACTCTGTGCATCTGGTCTCGGGGTCCGGTCTGGTCTCGGGGCCCGGTCTGGTCTTGGGGTCCGGTCTGGTCTCGGGGACCGGTCTGGTCTCGGGGTCCGGTCTGGTCTCGGGGTCCGGTCTGGTCTCGGGGTCCGGTCTGTGCTCAGGATCAGTGCGGATCTGGAATGGGTCCTGGACCGGGGTCTGTGACGGGGACTTGGGCCAGCGGGGGGCAGAGGTGCTGTGCAGGGAGCTGGGCTGTGGGGCTCCTTCTCTCCTCCAGGGGGCGCTCTCTCCTCTGGGGCAGATGTTCCACTGTGAGGGCCATGAGTCTGCTCTGATGGACTGTCCCCGCTCCGACTCAAAGACCTGCTCCTCTGGAGCCGCTGTCACCCTCACCTGCACAGGTAAAGGGGCGGGGTTTCAGTGCACAGGTAAAGGGGCGGGGCTTCACTCTGTCTCTTGTCTGTTCAGAGCCGCTCAGGCTGGTGGGAGGGGCCAGTCGCTGTGCTGGGACTGTGGAGGTGAAACTCAGAGGAGAGTGGACACGGGTGGAGGAGCCCTCAAGACGCTGGGACCAGTTGGACACAGCTGCTGTGTGCAGAGACCTGGACTGTGGCTCTGCCGTTTATGGAGAAGAAAGATTTGGTTTTCCACAGAGTTCTGTGTGGAGGGTCTCACCTGACTGTGTGAAGAAGTCTTCAGTGAGAGGATGTGTCTCTCGTTCATTCTCCTCCTCTTCCTCGGGTCTGGAGGTGGTGTGTTCAGGTAAAACTCTGATTTACATTTTTGTGTCTCTCAGATGATTTTTCTAGTTGCTCCAGAGGAGTGTAACACACACACACACACACACAGACAAACACACACACACAGACACACACACACACCCAGACACACACACACACCTCTGTGTCACACACACATAAATCTGCACTACAGCAGTGATGTCACACACGTGTGAGTCCTATTGATTAAAGCTGCAATAAACATGAAAAGTTTGCCTTTTTTAGTGGTGATGAAGAACAGATTAAAGTTGCACAAAAGGAGCTGAAAAAAGTCCTGAGACAGAGTAAACAAAGACACACGGAGAAGTTTGAAAGATCCGCTGATGACCCGAGCACTAAGTGTCTCTGGGACAGCATGAAAACTATGACGGGCTGTGGCCCTTGTAAGTCCAGTCCTTCAGACATGAATGTGAATGAAATGAACAAATACTTTGCTCCATTTGATGAACTTAACTTTGCACATGAGCATCAGAAATAGTTTTCAACACTTGCTGCAAATGGGACTGAATCGTCGTGTCCTGAGATTAGTTTCAGTGTTCATGATGTCCAACAGTAGCTTAGGTATCTGAAACCTAACAAGGCAGCAGGGCCAGATGGTGTTCATCCCCGTGCCCTTAAAGCCTGTGCTGAGCAACTTGGATCTATTTTACATTTTATTTTTACACTTTCTTTATCAAGTGCTAAAATTCCTGCTGTGTGGAAGACATCTTGTTTGGTGCCAATTCCACATTATGAAATGCTTTGAGAGACTGGTTTTAAGTCGGTTGAGGGAACAAGAGGCATTATTTCAGGACCCATTACACTTTACCTACAGGGAAGGTGTGAGTGTCGATGATGGGTTATTGTATTTGCTCTACACAGCATATCAACACCTGGAAAAAATTGGTAGCTCTGTCCATATTATGTTTTTTGATTTTTCTAGCGCTTTTAATACTATTCAACCACACCTTTTAGCTAATACATTGAGTTTTAATCTGGACAACACCACAGTCGCATGGGTTTTAGAAAACCTCTTAAACCGTCCTCAGTATGTAAGACTTAATGACAGATGTTCGGAAATAATCTGAACAAACACGGGGGCTCCCCAGGGCACAGTCTTATCGCCCTTTTTATTTACCTTGTACACAGCCGAATACAGGCAGAACTTTGATTCTTGTCATATGCAGAAATTTTCAGATGACACTGCTCTTTGGGGCCTCATCTCCAAGGATAATGACCTGGGTTATAGGACTGAAATCAACTCCTTTGTTAGCTGGTGTGACGCCCATTTTTTACTGCTTAATTTGGGCAAAACACAGGAATTAATTATTGATTTCAGAAAGAACAAAAAAGCCATTCTTCCTGTTGTCATTAAAGGGCAGTCTATTGAGATTGTTGACTCTTCTAAGGACTTGGGAGCACATTTGGATAGTAAACTGAACTGGAGGAGGAACAGTGATGCCGTTTTCAAAAAGACTCAGTCTAGACTGTTCTTCTTGAGGAAACTACGATCTTTTGATGTGAGCAAAAGGCTCTTAAATGTGTTTTATCAGGGGATTGTGGCCAGTGTGTTGTTTTATGGTGTGTTGTGCTGGGGCGGGAGCATCACCACTGCTGACCAGAATCAAGCTGATTAAGAAGCCTGGTGCAGTAATGGGGCTGAACCTGGACTCTGTGGACACTGTTGTGGACAAAAGGATGAGGACTAAACTTCAGACTGTCCTCTCTCTTATGGACCTTCCTCTTCACAGCATTTTTAATGAACTTAAAAGCTCCTTTAGTGGGCGAATGGTGATGCCTCGATGTTCTACAGAACGCCTCAGAAATTCGTTTATTCCTGCAGCTGTGCACTTTTATAACAAGCACTTTATTTGAGACTGTGCGAATTTCAGAATCTGTATTTTATGACTAGGGAAGTTACAGTTGTTGCTGAGTCCTGTACGTTGTGCCCACTGTCTGTCTTTCATCTGTCTTTGTCCATGTGCTGTAGTTTGTATGTAAGTCCATGGCATTTTAATTTCCCCTCTGGGGATGAATAAAGCATCTATCTATCTATCTATCTATCTATCTATCTGCTCAAAGTGCTGATGTCTCGTGTGTGTCCACAGACTCTGTGCGTCTGGTCTCGGGGACCGGTCTGGTCTCGGGGTCTGGTCTGTGCTCAGGATCAGTGCAGATCTGGAATGGGTCCTGGACCAGGGTCTGTGACGGGGACTTGGGCCAGCGGGGGGCAGAGGTGCTGTGCAGGGAGCTGGGCTGTGGGGCTCCTTCTCTCCTCCAGGGGGCGCTCTCTCCTCTGGGGCAGATGTTCCACTGTGAGGGCCATGAGTCTGCTCTGATGGACTGTCCCCGCTCCGACTCAAGGACCTGCTCCTCTGGAGCCGCTGTCACCCTCACCTGCACAGGTAAAGGGGCGGGGCTTCAGTGCACAGGTAAAGGGGCGGGGCTTCACTCTGTCTCTTGTCTGTTCAGAGCCGCTCAGGCTGGTGGGAGGGGCCAGTCGCTGTGCTGGGACTGTGGAGGTGAAACACAGAGGAGAGTGGAGACGGGTGGAGGTGATGGAGGAGCCCTTAAGTCTCTGGGACCAGTTGGCCACAGCTGGTGTGTGCAGAGACCTGGACTGTGGCTCTGCTGTTTATGGAGGACAAAGAGATGATTTTCCACAGAGTTCTCTGTGGTGGGTTTCATCTGCCTGTGTGAAGAAGTCTTCAGTGACAGGATGTGTCTCTGGTTCATCCTCCTCTTCCTCGGGTCTGGAGGTGGTGTGTTCAGGTAAAACTCTGATTTACATTTTTGTGTCTCTCAGATGATTTTTCTAGTTGCTCCAGAGGAGTGTAACACACACACACACACACACAGACTGACCTGTCCAATCCGGTCTCTCCACAGACCTCCTGAATCGTCCAATCATCTCCGTGTCTGTGTCTGACGGGGCCTCTGAGGTCCGGCCTCAGGGGCTGCGGGTGCAGCTGGGCTCAAAGTTCAGGGTCCAATGCTCCGTGGAGCCACAGTACCCGGGCGGCTCCTTCCGGCTCCTCTCTCCCGCCGAGCCCCCCGCTCAGAACCGCACCCTGCCCGCCGTCAATCACTCTGCCCACTTCCTGTTCTCTGATGCTGGCCACGCCCACAAAGGAAACTACACCTGTGTTTACCTCCTGCAGGTGTTTAACCACAACTTCTCCTCTCAGAGCTCCATCCTCCAGCTCTCCCTGGGAGGTATGTCCACATACAGACTCAGGAGAGGGTCAGTGGAGAGTCCTGGTCCTGGTCCTGGTCCTGGTCCTGGTCCTGGTCCTGGTCTGATCCGGGTTCTTTTGTGTTGCAGAGTCAGACTCAGACCTGATCATCAGAGTCATGGTGATTCTTCTGTTGAAGCTCCTGTACATCCTCCCGATGTACTACTACTACTGCAAGGTCCTGACTATAGACCTGGTTTATTCCTGGTTTAGACCTGGTTTAGACGTGGTTTAGTCCTGGTTTAGTCCTGGTTTAGACCTGGTTTAGATGTGGTTTAGTCCTTTTTTAGACCTGGTTTAGTCCTGGTTTAGTCCTGGTTTAGACCTGGTTTAGACCTGGTTTAGTCCTGGTTTAGACCTGGTTTAGTCCTGGTTTAGTCCTGGTTTAGACCTGGTTTAGACCTGGTTTAGACCTGGTTTAGTCCTGGTATAGTCCTGGTTTAGTCCTGGTTTAGTCATGTTTAGTCCTGGTTTAGACCTGGTTTAGTCCTGGTTTAGTCCTGGTTTAGTCCTGGTTTAGACCTGGTTTAGCCCTGGTATAGTCCTGGTTTAGTCCTGGTTTAGTACTGGTTTAGTCATGTTTAGTCCTGGTTTAGACCTGGTTTAGTCCTGGTTTAGACCTGGTTTAGTCCTGGTTTAGTCCTGGTTTAATCCTGGTTTAGGCCTGGTTTAGTCCTGGTTTAGTCCTGGTTTAGTCCTGGTTTAAACCTGGTTTAGTCATGTTTAGTCCTGGTTTAGACCTGGTTTAGTCCTGGTTTAGTCCTGGTTTAGACCTGGTTTAGTCATGTTTAGTCCTGGTTTAGACCTGGTTTAGTCCTGGTTTAGACCTGGTTTAGTCCTGGTTTTGACCTGGTTTAGTCCTGGTTTAGTCCTGGTTTAGACCTGGTTTAGTCCTGGTTTAGACCTGGTTTAGTCCTGGTTTAGTCCTGGTTTTGTCCCGGTTTCTGACCTGTTGTTGTGCTGGGTTCTGTTGTTTCAGGTCAGGGCCAGAGGCGGCACTAGAGAGAGGACCTGGCTGAGACTGAGACCAGTTCAGATCTGAGTTGGTTCAGTTTCAGATACTTCAGAAGCATCATTAGCATCATTAGCATCATTAGCATCATTAGCATTTTAGCGTCATTAGTATCATTAGCATTTTTTTTATACAAGCATCCCGAATCTTGAACTTCCAGTCATCATGTAATGTTTGCTGCAAAGGGTCCTCCGAAAAAGTGAGCATCAAACCTCCATGTTTGATTTCCCAGTGGAAGTGTCTGTTGTCAAAGCCGATCTTTTCAAGGCCTTTTGAACCACATCGCTTTTGTTTCTCGTTCTGATGTTGTCATATTTTAGTTATGGGATTCGGACGTCGTAATCGTGCGGTTGTTGGACGTCCCAACAGCGGAAAACGGCTCGAGAAATGGGCTTCGGAGAAAAAAAAAATCGGTGTCTGTGTATGCGGAGGCCAGCAAAGCAAAACCCCGATCCCTCACTCCATCTTGGTTACGACTTTTTGACTCTTGCTTTAGCAAACAGTTCCTGCACATTTGGTTCTATTTTGATGCCCGAGGCAGCAAATACCCGAGCAACAAGTTGGTTCTTCGCCTGAGTCTGAAGGCGAAGAACCAACATTCAAGAGCGTCGCTTAAGTTTGGACCTGGAAAGTCGATGCTCTGAAAAATTACCTCAGAAAAAGAAACTTGAAAGTTACCGGTGGAAAAGACGAACTTGCGGCCTCGAGGTCGACATCAAAATAGAACCAAATGTGCAGGAACTGTTTGCTAAAGCAAGAGTTGAAAATTCATAACCAAGATGGAGTGAGGGGTCGGGATTTTGCTTTGCTGGCCTCCGCATACACACACACCGATTTTTTTTTTCTCCGAAGCCCATTTCTCGAGCCGTTTTCCGCTGTTGGGACGTCCAACAACCGCACGATTACGATGTCCGAATCCCATAACTAAAATATGACAACATCAGAACCAGAAACAAAAGCGATGTGGTTCAAAAGGCCTGAAAAGATCGGCTTTGACAACAGACGCTTCCACTGGGAAATCAAACATGGAGGTTTGATGCTCACTTTTTCGGACGACCCTTTGCAGCAAACATTACATGATGACCGGAAGTTTGAGATTCGAGATGCTTTATTAGCCGTGTCCCAATCGACGATTATCACGACGGCAGGAAGTGCCGTGATGTTGAGCAGCTTCCGGTCGATGCTTTTCTACGGCAAAATCCCTGTAGAAAAGTGTCACATATTTTTACCAGCTTCATAAATCTGCCCCAACACCAAATCTTCATCCAACAAAGTCGATAAAGAACAGATTCTGTCCATGAAGAATTTATCCACAACGATCAAGGGAAGAAAGACGAAAACTTAAAGGAAACAACGACGAGCATCAGTGAAACATAAATAACTTGTTCACTCAGACTGATTCTAGGATAAAAATTAAAAATCGATTTAGTGATGTTGACATGAGCACAGACTGAGAGATTTGTGCAGTTTAAATGCTGCAGATGTTCACAGATTAAATGTCGCCCATTTAAACGGCACAAATCTCTGTTTATACTAATATCGACATCACAAATTCAACTTTTCATTTTAATTCTAGAATCTGAGTGAACAAGTTCCTTCTGCTTCCTTCAGGACCGTAACGTTAGCTTTGCTCAGGAGGAGTTCACTGATGCTCGTCGTTGTTTCCTTTAAGTTTTTGTCTCCAAACCGATTCTTCTCTCTGGCTCAGATCTGCACCTCACTGTCCACAAACGAGCGTCCGGCAGCTTTAAGGAGCCGAGTACGATCAGGAGGAATATCACTGCTTCACTGCAGGACAACAGTACATTCTTATAGTACATGTACTGCAGTACAATAGTACATAGTCCACATAAGTGGCCATACCGGCTCGTCAAAGCCTGAACCCGTCAGATCTCAGAAGCTAAGCAGGGCAGGGCCTGGTTAGTACTTGGATAGGAGACCACAAGGAATTCCAGGTGCCACAGTGGGGCCAGTCGCAAAAACTGTCGTTGTGTCCTTAGGCAAGACACTTCACCCACATTGCCTAGTATGAAATTGGTGTGTGCGTGAGTGGTGGTGGTGGTCGGAGGGTCTGATGGTGCAGATTGGAGCCTCGCTTCCGTCAGTCTGCCCCAGGGCAGCTGTAGCTACAATAGTAGTTTACACCACCGGGTCTGGAGTGAATGAATAATGCTGTAAAGCGTCTCTGAGTGTCCAGAAAAGCGCTGTATAAAACTGATGCATTATTATTATTATTATTATTATTCTTATAGTACATGTACTGCAGTACAATAGTACATTCTTATAGTACATGTACTGCAGTACAATAGTACATTCTTATAGTACATGTACTGCAGTACAATAGTACATTCTTATCAATTGAATTCCATTATGTTTTATCAATATTCATATTTTGTCTCTTTTCTCGTGTGGATGTTTGTAATAATTTGTTTGTTTCTATCCAATACATTTGATATAAAATAAATCCGTTGCTTAAAGTGAACGTCTCTCTTTTTTCACACTTTCGCCCAGATCCCGGGCGCTGCAGTTGCTATAGTAACCGTTCCTTGTTTAGGTCCATTCAGATCAGTATTGTGATTTTAAACATCCAAAAGATCCACAGGGGTCAGAGGTCAGAAGCTCTAGAGGTGTGTGTGTGTGTGTGTGAGAGAGTGTGTGTGTGAGAGTGTGTGTGTGTGTGTGAGAGAGAGTGTGAGAGAAGCTCTTCACCTAATAATAGGTTCCATCCATAACATAATAAATATGTCATTAGAAAATGGCTTTGTTCCTCAGTCCTTTAAATATGCTGTAATTAAACCGCTTTTGAAAAAACCTAGCTTAAATCCTGATGAACTAGCCAACTACAGACCTGTCTCGAATCTTCCATTTCTCTCAAAGATTCTGGAACGAGTTGTGGTGAAACAGCTTTGTCACCATCTGCAGGGCAATAATTTATATGAAAAATGTCAGTCTGGTTTCAGAGCTCACCACAGCACAGAAACTGCTCTGCTTAAAGTGACAAATGATTTGCTACTAGCTGCTGATAACGGGCTGGCTTCAGTCCTGGTCCTACTGGACCTCAGTGCAGCGTTTGACACCATTGATCACAACATTCTACTGCAGAGGTTAGAATGTGACATAGGTGTCAGAGGGACCGCCCTCAAATGGTTTAAATCCTCTCTATCAGATAGGTACCAGTTTGTTAGTGTAAACCAGTGCACCTCTCCCTGCTCTAAAGTAGCTTGTGGTGTTCCACAAGGATCTGTGCTTGGTCCAATCCTGTTTACTCTGTATATGTTGCCATTAGGTAACATTATCAGAAAACATGGCATTAATTTCCACTGCTATGCTGATGACACTCAGCTGCACTTATCAATGAAACCTAATCAGATCAAATCGATAAGTTCAGTGCCTGTGTGAAGGACATCAAAACCTGGATGACCCTGAATTACCTCCTCTTAAACCCTGAAAAAACAGAGGTCATTGTTGTCGGTCCTGAAGGCCAGAGAGATTCTCTGTCAGACCAGATAATCTCACTTGACAATGTGAGTATAGCCTCTCGCTCTACTGTAAAAAACCTTGGAGTCGTATTTGACCAAAATCTCTCATTCACAGCTCATATAAACCAAGCTTGTAAAACTGCATATTTTCACCTGTGAAACATAACTAAAATCAGAAATATTTTGCCTAAAAATTATGCTGAAAAACTTATCCCTGCATTTGTTACATCCAGACTAGATTACTGTAATTCTCTGCTCACCGTCTGCACTAAAGGTACTTTAAGAAGCTTCCAGTTGGTCCAAAATGCAGCGGCCAGAGTCCTAACAGGAACTAAAAGACGTGATCACATCAGTCCTGTGTTAAAATCACTGCACTGGCTTCCTGTCGAGTTTAGAATTAAATTCAAAGTTCTCCTCCTGACATACAAAGCCTTAAACAATATGGCCCCATCATATCTTCAGGATGCCATTGTCCCCTATCAGCCAAATAGAGCACTTCACTCTCAGAATGCAGGATTATTAGTGGTTCCTAGAGTGTCTAAAAGTACAGTGGGGGGGAGAGCCTTCAGTTACCAAGCTCCTGTGTTATGGAATCAACTCCCTGTTGGTGTTAAACAGGCTCCACAGTCTCTTTATTTAAGACCAGGCTTAAAACCTTCCTCTTCGGAATAGCTTATGACCAGGTTACTTAGTTGATGTCACTAAGATAAGCTGCTGCAGGAGATAACAAGCTGGGGGAAGTGTGGCAACCTGAGCACTGTCCTCTGTTTCCTCCTATTTTCTCATCAGCATCACTCACTATGTTCTCATCTGTAGTTTGTTCATTGCTATTCACATGTTGTCCCCTGTCCCACTCCCCCTGTGGAGTGGAACTCTTTCAGACGCCTGATGGCAGCTGGACCTCTCTCCTCCTCTTCGCCTGGCTCCTCCTCCTCGCCCGGCTCCTCCTCCTCACCCCTCTTCTCCTCCTCCTCGCCCGGCTCCTCCTCCTCGCCCCTCTTCTCCTCCTCCTCGCCCGGCTCCTCCTCCCTGGCTCCTTCCCCACCTGGGTAGCTGTGGTCATACTGAACTGGCCCACGGGTCTGGACATCTATAGCCTGTCCGTCCATGGGAGTGGATCCCTCCTTCACTGTAGTTCTCCCCGAGGTTTCTTCTTTTTCCCAGGACCCTGGGTTTTTTGGAGTTTTTCCTTGCTGAGAAGGAGGGTCTAAGGACAGGGGATGACTGGACCATGTTTCATTTGCTGCTTTACATGAATGTTGTTTATTCCTGTTCTGATATGTCTGTGTGTATGTTTCACTCATCAAAATCTTGGAACGCCCTTAGAGGCAACTGTTGTTGTGATTTTGGGCGCTGGGTGTGTGTGTGTGTGTGAGAGTGTGTGGAGCTCTTGGACTCGGCTCAGTTGGGTCTGCTCCTGGGAGCGGATCTGCTGCTCCACTTCAGAGCGTCTTTTCTCCAGGAGAAGGGCCATCTGTGTGAAGCTGTCCCCGCTGCGCTACTACTACTACTACTACTACTACTACTACTACTACTACTACTACTACTACTACTACTACTACTACTACTACTACTACTACTATACTACTACTACTACTATACTACTACTACTACTATACTACTACTACTACTACTACTACTACTATACTACTACTATACTACTACTACTACTACTACTACTACTACTACTACTACTACTACTACTACTATACTACTATACTACTACTACTACTACTACTACTATACTACTATATTATTATATATACATATTATATTATTATTATATTATTATTACTATTATATTATTAATATATATTATATTATTATTATTATTATATATATATACAATACAATTATATTATTATTATTATTATTATTATTATTATTATTAATATTATTATTATATTATTAATATTATTATTATTATTAATACTTATTATTATTATTTATTTATTATTTATTATTATTATTATTATTATTATTATTATTTATATTAATATTATTATTATTACAACTACTACTACTACTAACAACTATACTACAATTATTATTATATTATTATTATAATAATATTACTATTATTATTATTACTACATATATATTATTATTATTATTATTATATATATATATTATTATTATTACATATTTTGCTATTTTATATATACATTATTAAATTCATTATATTACCAACAATATACATACAATAATATTACCAACTATTACTATTATTATCATTATTATCATATACTACTACAATATAACTATTATTATTATTATTATTAATACTCTATTATTATTACAACAACCATATTATTATATATATTATATATAACATTATTATTATATTATATAGCATTATTACCAACAACATTAGCATTATATATTATTATTATTATTATTATTATTATTATTATTATTATTATATATTATACAACATTATTATTATTATTACTACACATATTACTAATACTACTACTACTAATATTATTACAACAACAACAACAACATTATACTACAACTACTACTACAATTATTATTACTACCACTAACCTACTACTCCTACTACTACTACTACTACTACTATTATTATACTATACTACATACCACCTACTATTACTAATCATACAATATTATTATTATTATTTATTATTATTATTATTATTTTTACATATTATTATTATTATTATATATATACATACATATTATTATTATTATTATATTATTATTATTATTATTATTATTATTATTATTATTATATTATTATTATTATACTATATATTATATTACTATATTATATTACTATATATATATAATAACAATTATTATTATTATTATTATATTATATATTATTATTACTACTTACTATTAACTATTATATTACTTTATTATTATTATTATTATTATTATACTACTGCTGCCATTATTATTACTATTATTACTTACTGCTACTTATTATTACTGCTATTATTATTACTGCTCACTACTGCTATTATATTACTGCTATTATTATTATTACTGCTATTATTATTATTATTATTACTATACTATTATGCTATTAATATTATTATTATTATTATTACCACTTTATTACTTATTATTACTATTATTATTACTATTACTGTATTATCTTATTATTACTACTACTATTACTACTACTCTTACTCCCACTGTTGTTGCTGAATATGAATGTATGGCTGAGGTTTAGGACCTGCATGTCTCATGAAACTGCAATATTTCAGGCTTTGTGAGGCCGAGACACAGGAAAACAAATCAATTTATGAATTTGGCTTAGTCCTGGTTTAGTTCTGGTTAGGTTCTGGTTCTGTCCTGGTATAGTCTTGCTTTATATTGGTTTTAGTCCTGGTTAAGTACTGGTTTAGTGGGTGAGGGTTAGGGTCATGGTTCAGGACTATAACAGGACTAAACAGGACTGAACCATGACCGGACCAGGACTGAACCAGGACTGAACCAGGACTAAACCAGGACTGAACCATGACTGAACCAGGACTAAA
>CM060672.1:33748211-33780711 GCA_030686955.1 Odontamblyopus rebecca | reverse complement strand
GAGCCCGTTCACCATCTGGACGAGGCAGAGGACGAGCTGGACGCTGGAGGCCACGAGCAGAGTGGAGAACAGGCCCACGTTAAACGACACCACGCCCTTCGGTTCCAGGCACCACTTCCACATCTCTTTATCCCCCAGGTAACTGCCGGTGCTGAGGGGCACAGAGAGAGAGACCACCAGGGGTTTGGGCATCAAGTCCCACCATAATATCACTGTAGTGTGTGTGAAAGTGTGACAGGAGGCAGCAGTGTGTAATATCACTGTAGTGTGTGTGAAAGTGTGACAGGAGGCAGCAGTGTGTAATATCACTGTAGTGTGTGTGAAAGTGTGACAGGAGGCAGCAGTGTGTAATATCACTGTAGTGTGTGTGAAAGTGTGACAGGAGGCAGCAGTGTGTAATATCACTGTAGTGTGTGTGAAAGTGTGACAGGAGGCAGCAGTGTGTAATATCACTGTAGTGTGTGTGAAAGTGTGACAGGAGGCAGCAGTGTGTAATATCACTGTAGTGTGTGTGAAAGTGTGACAGGAGGCAGCAGTGTGTAATATCACTGTAGTGTGTGTGAAAGTGTGACAGGAGGCAGCAGTGTGTAATATCACTGTAGTGTGTGTGAAAGTGTGACAGGAGGCAGCAGTGTGTAATATCACTGTAGTGTGTGTGAAAGTGTGACAGGAGGCAGCAGTGTGTAATATCACTGTAGTGTGTGTGAAAGTGTGACAGGAGGCAGCAGTGTGTAATATCACTGTAGTGTGTGTGAAAGTGTGACAGGAGGCAGCAGTGTGTAATATCACTGTAGTGTGTGTGAAAGTGTGACAGGAGGCAGCAGTGTGTAATATCACTGTAGTGTGTGTGAAAGTGTGACAGGAGGCAGCAGTGTGTAATATCACTGTAGTGTGTGTGAAAGTGTGACAGGAGGCAGCAGTGTGTAATATCACTGTAGTGTGTGTGAAAGTGTGACAGGAGGCAGCAGTGTGTAATATCACTGTAGTGTGTGTGAAAGTGTGACAGGAGGCAGCAGTGTGTAATATCACTGTAGTGTGTGTGAAAGTGTGACAGGAGGCAGCAGTGTGTAATATCACTGTAGTGTGTGTGAAAGTGTGACAGGAGGCAGCAGTGTGTAATATCACTGTAGTGTGTGTGAAAGTGTGACAGGAGGCAGCAGTGTGTAATATCACTGTAGTGTGTGTGAAAGTGTGACAGGAGGCAGCAGTGTGTAATATCACTGTAGTGTGTGTGAAAGTGTGACAGGAGGCAGCAGTGTGTAATATCACTGTAGTGTGTGTGAAAGTGTGACAGGAGGCAGCAGTGTGTAATATCACTGTAGTGTGTGTGAAAGTGTGACAGGAGGCAGCAGTGTGTAATATCACTGTAGTGTGTGTGAAAGTGTGACAGGAGGCAGCAGTGTGTAATATCACTGTAGTGTGTGTGTGAAAGTGTGACAGGAGGCAGCAGTGTGTAATATCACTGTAGTGTGTGTGAAAGTGTGACAGGAGGCAGCAGTGTGTAATATCACTGTAGTGTGTGTGAAAGTGTGACAGGAGGCAGCAGTGTGTAATATCACTGTAGTGTGTGTGAAAGTGTGACAGGAGGCAGCAGTGTGTAATATCACTGTAGTGTGTGTGAAAGTGTGACAGGAGGCAGCAGTGTGTAATATCACTGTAGTGTGTGTGAAAGTGTGACAGGAGGCAGCAGTGTGTAATATCACTGTAGTGTGTGTGAAAGTGTGACAGGAGGCAGCAGTGTGTAATATCACTGTAGTGTGTGTGAAAGTGTGACAGGAGGCAGCAGTGTGTAATATCACTGTAGTGTGTGTGTGAAAGTGTGACAGGAGGCAGCAGTGTGTAATATCACTGTAGTGTGTGTGAAAGTGTGACAGGAGGCAGCAGTGTGTAATATCACTGTAGTGTGTGTGAAAGTGTGACAGGAGGCAGCAGTGTGTAATATCACTGTAGTGTGTGTGTGAAAGTGTGACAGGAGGCAGCAGTGTGTAATATCACTGTAGTGTGTGTGAAAGTGTGACAGGAGGCAGCAGTGTGTAATATCACTGTAGTGTGTGTGAAAGTGTGACAGGAGGCAGCAGTGTGTAATATCACTGTAGTGTGTGTGAAAGTGTGACAGGAGGCAGCAGTGTGTAATATCACTGTAGTGTGTGTGAAAGTGTGACAGGAGGCAGCAGTGTGTAATATCACTGTAGTGTGTGTGAAAGTGTGACAGGAGGCAGCAGTGTGTAATATCAGTGTAGTGTGTGTGTGAAAGTGTGACAGGAGGCAGCAGTGTGTAATATCACTGTAGTGTGTGTGAAAGTGTGACAGGAGGCAGCAGTGTGTAATATCACTGTAGTGTGTGTGAAAGTGTGACAGGAGGCAGCAGTGTGTAATATCACTGTAGTGTGTGTGTGAAAGTGTGACAGGAGGCAGCAGTGTGTAATATCACTGTAGTGTGTGTGAAAGTGTGACAGGAGGCAGCAGTGTGTAATATCACTGTAGTGTGTGTGAAAGTGTGACAGGAGGCAGCAGTGTGTAATATCACTGTAGTGTGTGTGAAAGTGTGACAGGAGGCAGCAGTGTGTAATATCACTGTAGTGTGTGTGAAAGTGTGACAGGAGGCAGCAGTGTGTAATATCACTGTAGTGTGTGTGAAAGTGTGACAGGAGGCAGCTCTGTGCAGTGACTCAAGCAGAAAATCCTCCTTTTAATTATTCATGAATTCAACGACTGAAATGTTTGATTCCCTTTGGTGAAGTGTCCGGTCCAACAGCAGTGGGACAAAGCCACAGGTCTAATCTCCAGACTTTTACACAGCAGTGCCACAAAACATCACTGAAAGACGAGTCTGGACTTTCTCTGCACCAAATACAAGGATTTCAAACATATACAAGGAGTTCCTTTAATCTTCAGCCAAATAACAGTGACTTCTGCCACAGGACTAAACCAGGACTAAACCAGGACTAAACCAGGACTAAACAAGGACTAAACCAGGACTAAACCTGGACTAAACCAGGACTAAACCAGGACTAAACCAGAACTAAACCAGGACTAAACCAGGACCAAACCAGGACTAAACCAGGACTGAACCAGGACTAAACCAGAACTAAACCAGGACTAAACCAGGACTAAACCAGGACTAAACCAGGACTAAACCAGAACTAAACCAGGACTAAACCAGGACTAAACCAGGACTAAACCAGAACTAAACCAGGACTAAACCAGGACTAAACCAGGACTAAATCAGGACTAAACCAGGACTAAACCCGGACTAAACCAG
This sequence comes from Odontamblyopus rebecca, assembly GCA_030686955.1. NCBI lineage: Eukaryota > Metazoa > Chordata > Actinopteri > Gobiiformes > Gobiidae > Odontamblyopus > Odontamblyopus rebecca. The sequence continues at coordinate 33,777,449 of CM060672.1, read as the reverse complement.
AACTGAACCTGGACTAAACCAGGACTAAACCAGGACTAAACCTGGACTAAACCAGGACTAAACCAGGACTAAACCAGGACTAAACCCGGATTAAACCAGAACTGAACCAGAACTGAACCAGGACAAAACAACAGGACTAATTTTGGACTTGAGAGCGAGAGAGAAAACCAGTCCATGGAGCAGGGTGTCCACAAAGGGCAATCGGGCGATGGATGTGCTTAGCCCTGTGAGGCGAGGAGCTCTGCCCCGGTCCTTTCGCCCGCGATCACCCGACTCACCCGACTCACCCGACTCACCCGACCCCCATAGGTGACAGCAGGTGCACCTCCTGGTTTAGTTCTGCTTTAGTCCATGTTTAGACCTGGTTTAGTCCATGTTTAGACCTGGTTTAGTCCATGTTTAGACCTGGTTTAGTCCATGTTTAGACCTGGTTTAGTCCTGGTTTATATGCCCTGTGCAGGTTGTTTTCACCACTGCCAACAGCTCCAGTTTGACATTTATGGGCTATTTTATATTTGTTGTTTTCTGTCACGTGGGGAGAAGTGGGTGGATGGTGCACACCTGTGTACCACGCCCACTACACCCACTACACCCACTACACCCACTACACCCACTCCACCCACTCCACCCACTACACCCACTACACCCCTGCTGTTAACCCCTCGGCTTTGGAACGACCTTCCACCAGCAGGATCATCTTTACCACTTCTTCAGACTCACTTTAACTCCTTTAACTGGTGTTAGCTTGAGTTTATTCCTTCTTTATTTTTATTCTATTTTATTAACTTATGTATTATAATTCACTGAACTGATGGCTTCATTGTCTGATTTTGTTTGCTTTCTGGATGCTATTTTTATTTGTTCTTTGGTGCTTGTGCAGCACTTTGAAAACCTTGTTTTGAAAGTGTGTTCTGAATAAAGATGTAGTATTTTGCCTTCATCACTGGCCACAGCACAGTGATTCTGCTCTGATCCATGGTCGTCCTTCCAGGTTTGTGATGAACAGTTTGACTCTATCATCATGTGCTGCTGTTAGAATATACCAAGTGCACTAGGACAGACACACGTTTGCCTTAAGTGACAGGTAGAGGGCGCTGTGCTGGTACCTGTTGGCGAAGGGCACTCCCCACTGGGCGGTGGTGGTCCCGGTCTTTTGAAACAAACACGTGGGACCATTGGACAGGCCCAGTGATGCCACACTCAGACTGTAGATGGCGCCGACCACACCCAGCGCTGCAAAGCCAATGGACAGGAACATCTGCGTACAGAACGTTCTGTTGTCATGAACATTCCCTGGGCGTGTGGTGCTGTCACTGCTGAGCTCTGAAGCTCAGTGACTCAGGTTAGACTTTCATCTGAGTTTTATCTTTACACTCTGACCATAAACAGGTCACTTAGCTGGAACTACAACAAGTCTCACACATCAAATTACAGCCACAAGTTTGGATTTTTGTTGAAACAAAAACGAAATCATGAAACCAAAAACTTATCAGGCTGTGCTAATACATGCATTGTGTCACCATGGCAACAGCTGAACATTCAACCACAAGCATGCACGTAGAACACCCCCAGCCGCAAAGTATCAATATAGCAAAAAAAAACCAGTTAAAATGACTTGAGGGCGGTAAACTCCTCTTCTTCTCTTCTGTCGGACTGTAGAGTGAATTATGTCATATTAAAGTGGTCTAAAATATGGTACGATTATAGAGTTTGTGCTCCAGTAAAAGTACAGTTACATGGATAGAATCATTCTCAATAATAATTAATAATTACAAGTACAGGTTTAAAAATCTCCTGTGGGTTCACCACCTGCAGAGGCGTTCATGGGGGGGTCAGGTGCTGTGAGGATTGGGCAGCAAACTGCCCCCATGACCCAGATGGATTAAGAGGGAGGAGGTGGATGGATTAAAAATCTACCGACAATTTACCTCAAAATCTACAATAACGTGAATGTTTTTTGTATTTAGTCACTTTCCCTCTGGATTAAACACTTTGTTTACCAGAATCCTTTCTATTTGGCCAATTTATTATCAGCAAAGCCCCAAAGTTCAAATCTCCTGCAAAAAACCCACAGAGTAAAAGGTTTGTGCAAACTCACCCCACAGCGGTTGGCACAGCAGTTGCGGGCACTGGTCAGGTGGATGTGGATGGCTGGAACCAGGACCTGGAGCAGGCACAGAAACACATGCAGTTAATAAAGTCGCACTCTCTAATTACACAATAAAAAACTCTCTAATTACACAATAAAAAACTCTCTAATTACACAATAAAAAACTCTCTAATTACACAATAAATGGTCAGTTAAGGATGATGATATGTTAGGATATGGTGGTGTATGTTGTCATTTGGACATTTTAAATCGCAATTTTCGTCACAACAAAGAGCCGTGCAGCTGTCACCTCACTCTAGGGAGAAGAGAAGTGTTTTTTTATCTGTACCAAAATGACTGTGCTGCCAAATCAAAGAGTATCGCCAGAGGTTTGTAGAATAAATAGCAGCAGTCCACTATAATCATGACACAATTTAGAAATGATGGAAATTGGACTCTTCACCCCAATTTGAAGCCTGGCCCAGAAGCCTGGAGGTAAAGGGAGTGTTGTACACTGAGACTGAGGTATGAGGTGTGGGACGAGCCTCCAGAGCTTCAGAAGGTGAGAGCGTTTGTATGTGGCCACAGCGGCCTGTCACAGCCTGATCAGCACATCTCAGACACTCAGCAGCCTCAGGCCTGGTCAGGACTTGGATGGGAGACTGCTGGGAAAATCAGGTGCCACAAGGGGGCGCCAGGGGCCACAAGGGGGCGCCAGGGGCCACAAGGGGGCGCCAGGTGCCACAAGGGGGCGCCAGGGGCAAAGACAGTCACATTGCCTAGTAAGAAAGTGAGTGATGGTGCAGACTGGAGCCTCGCTTCAGTCTGTCCCAGGGCAGCTGTGGCTACAGTAGTAACTTATCACCACCACCGGGTGCGGCGTGAATGAAGAATAAAAAAAGAAAAACTGTAAAGTGTTTTGGGCGTCTTGAAAACCGCTTTATAAATACAATGATTCATTTAATTAATTATTTATTTATTTATTAACCCAAATTTGTTGTGGACGTTTGAAAAAGCACATTACTATATATATATATATATATATATATATATACACACACCCCACTGTGTGTTTGTATGTTGTTTTATTTATTTATTTTCTTTATTTCTAATCTATTTCATCTATTTATTTTGACTTTTTTAAAAAATAACTTTTATTATTATTTAACTACTTTATTTCCATGTTTTTGTCGAATGTGAATAAAAATGTATTGATTTTACTTTATATTCCTTTCTTTTACTGTATGTGATGCTAACAGTGGGTTTGAATGATTATTTGGCACCAACAATAAGTTTGTCCTTATCACTGTTTTTCACTTTTTTCTCCTTCTTTTTGTTGTAGAATATTTGTTCTAAACTGAAAATGTCAATAAAGAAAGTTATAAAAATAAATAAATAAATAAATAAATAAAGCAGTGCGAGAGCTGCAGAGAAGAGGCTGCAGTTTGCCTCAGTACAGAACCATCCAGAGGCTGTGACTGTGTTGTTCCCTTCAGTTCTACTACAGTGTAATTCAGCTATGCTTTTGTTGTAGGGAGTATTATACCTCTGATGAAGCAGGCTAAGATAACAAGGACAGAGCTGGTAGAAAGAGCCCTGGACAGTGCACAGAAACTGAACTGTGTTCATTCTGATGGCTTTATGCTTTGTTAAGGCTAATTAAGCTGTAGTGAGTTGAAAAGTGTATTTTTAGTCCAGGAACATAACCAGGAAGTGTTTATGGGGCCACTATAATAATGACTTCATAAAGCACTTAAAGGTGAGCTGTGTAACTTCTCCGGTCTCCATAGAGATGGCATGGCCTTGTTTGGAAGGTACGGAAACAAACATATTTCCCATTTTCCATTTTTAAGTTCAAATAAATAAAATAAATTAAGAGCATTTTACTTTATTTACTCAAATCATGATAAAACTTTCTTCATTCAAGTCACCTTCACTCTAAAGGGAGAATTTAATCACTTTTTGAAGCATTTCAGCAACTTTTTTTTATCAAATCCACCCTTCAAAAGCCCAGATAAGATGAATGTGACACCAGCCTGTCTCGCCTCCACAGACTTTGCAATCTGCCAGTTCTAACATCGATTCTAACATCTTTGTATTTATGACATTGTTTGCACCCACCATGATTCCTCCTCCGATCAGTCCGCCCATGTACTTGACCTCCTCGGTGATGCGGGGATTATTCTCTCCATCCTCAGATGCGTATTTTGTCTGGAAGTCGGGGAAGAAGAGGATGATGTTGCAGATGATGGACACAGCGGCCAGCGGGTAGAGCGCGATGGCCACGAACTTGGAGCAGGCTCCGGTGCACATGGTGACGAGGGCTGAGGGAGGTCTGCAGGATCCAAAAGAGAAGGGAGCACAGTGGGGGATTTATAACCACGACTGGAGACTGTACTTTGAGCGCGATTATCTTATCTTCCACTTGATATGTCAGGGGCGTGATGTTTGTCAGTGTTTCCACTCGGGTCATAAATGATCATAAAGCCTTCAGGCTAATGCACTTATTTTGCCTCAGCGCTGAGTGAAAATTGGTGGTGGTTTTGAGAGAAATATGGGGATTTTAGAGAGCGCATGAGCCGCTAACTAAGAGCTAACAGATAAGCTACTTCATGTTTATTATAGTGTGTGTGTATATATGTATAATGCTAATGCTAAAGAGTAGGGGTGTAACAATATCCAAGTCTCATGATAGGATATTGTCACAGTATGAACCTCATGGGACGATATTTATTGTGATATGGTGGGAAAACTCAGGATGTGGTGGGAAAACTCAGGATATGGTGGGAGGTTTAGCCTGATACAGCCGCTCCTCGCAGCATTAGGATTCATTCGCTCGACGGTAAACAGGTACTTTTTGATTTACCCAGTCGCTGCTGTCTGGTCATGTGCGTAAACCATATGCAGTCTGCTTGGGTTGGTTCTGGCCAACACACTGCTTCACTGAGAGGCCCGTGCTCCCACTACAACTTCTGAGGTTCTTGCAAACCACCGAGTGCATCGTGAGTCCTGACCCAGTCCTGACCCAGTCACTGGAGGCAGTAGGTGGTGCCAGTCTGGCCAGGAGAGGCTCACTATATTATGATATTCTACAGAATAACAAGAGTGACATTCTGAAATGGTCATTTGGTGCAACATTTATTGTCATTAGGGATGGAACAATATTCAAATCTCTCTGGACCAGATTTAGTGCAGTATTTTGTGGAAGCACAAAACTGTGAATCTGCTCCTTTCTCCTCTAAAAATGCTTCATAAGACTTAAGATGTCAAAGTGCTTAGAACAGTTATTTCCTCATGTCGTCTGCACTGAAACGGAGCAAAGGATCATGGTCTATGTAGTTCTCTCTGTTTTTTTTAGCTATTCCTACATCAGAACTGTTCATTTAAGCAAAGACACTTGGGATTCGATTTATTGTGATGCTCCACGATATTATTGTGAGACCTCTGACGATACGATATCACCATATTTCGGTTATTGATACATCCCGAGTAAAGAGTATTATTCATGGTAAATGGCTGAATAGGCTGCGTGTAAAATATGGCCTTAAAAATCATTCATAATTAAGCTACTTTCTAAATATTAACAGAGATGTCATGACTAAGCTGTGAATGTGTTTTTTATTCAGAGTGATAATCATGTAGGGAGGAGCACATTAGCACTAATAAAGTGGTAATTGTTAGTTGGTGGTTATTGAGTTAGGATTTATTATATAATTATAGACTTAAAGAGGCTGAATGGACCTAACGCACCAGCGCTGACACAATACCCATCACATTATGTGTGTCACCATATGATCCCAATACTGAAACACAGGACTATTGTGATTCATGAATATTACTTCTGATAATATGGTCATGTACAGCTTCACAAGCCCAGTTAATTAATTTATTTTTAAATCATGAGAACAGTAAATGGAACTCTTCTTTTTGTCAAAAATAAAATTTTTAAAAATTGATTCAGACACATTTTGAATCGATTCCAGAATTGTGTGATGTAGTATCGCGATATATCACTGAATTCATTTTTTTACACCCCTCGTAATCGTTGCTAAGCTTTTCCTTAATCAACTTTTTGTTCATTATGAATTAGGTCTTTGTTCATATATTATTAAGACAAAATAATGTGTAATTGCTATAAAGTGTTTAGCATCTATAATTCTAATGACTGCTGCATTAATGAGGAGGAAACAGTTCATGGCTGAATACCTGTGAAATCCTCATTAGATGCAGTCTACTTAATACAATACAGCACAATCCCAGTGTGACTGTGGTCTTTAGGATCATTGTAAATGTAATTCTGACCCGGGCTGATAAATGGCTAATGAGGGTCAAATATTAACAGGAAACACACGAGGTCTAAACCAGGACTAAACCAGGACCACACAGATTTGTCAAAAGTTGGAGTGAACTGGGACTAAACCCAAACTACACTTGGATTAGTACAGACCAGGACCATACCAGGACTAAACCAGGACTAAACCAGGACTAAACCAGGACTAAACCAGGACTAAACCAGGACTAAACCAGATCTAAACCAGGATCACAGAAAAGGAGAGCAGGAGGAACCAGGACCAAACCAGGACTAACTGCTCAGCCTGGAGATAATTTGAGGTGTTTCCCTGATCTGTTCCTGAGATAATCCACACGAACTCTGACATCACACATTCCCCGAGCCTGATACTGAGAAGCCCCGCCCCCTCATCTGAGAAGCCCCGCCCCCTCATAACGTCTGTGTCGCTACGGCAACGGAAATATGCCCTTTTATGACTAATAACACATGTGTGGCTTCCCAACACGCCGTCCCACAGAGCTTATTCTATTTTTAAACACATGGGGGAAAAAACGACCTCACACAGTGGTTGTAACAGTGTTTGCAGTATTTTCAAGACTTTTCTGACTAATTCTAATCACTTTATGGTAATTAATAGGCTCTATTCACATTATCAGAAAACATTTGGAGACATGTAGATGAGGAACCAGGCAACTTTCCACTTCCTCCTATAGTGAAGGTTGTTTGAATAATGACTTCCTAAAAAAAAATTCAAATTTGAGATCGGTAAATGTGTATTTTGTGAAACAGGGAGGAAGACTTAGAACATCTTTTCCTTTTGGCTTGAATTTAAATTTCTGCTTCGGTCCAGAGGAGTTCAGCTTGTCCCTGTAACTATAACAGAAATTAAATTCGATGTATTAATAACAAAAAATCAGAACACACTTAACAAACGATCTAAATGTGTTTGTCAGTTCAGTGAATCTGAGTGAAAGAAAAGAGGCTGGAGTTCTTGTGTCCGTTCTGAACGATACTGATTTGCTCCATTGATCTGAAAAGTTTAAATTGCCCCTGTTTTATGTTTTTGTTTTGTTTTCATATGATCGGATAGAGCAGGGGCGTCAAACTCATTTTGGTCCGGGGGCCGTATACAACCAATTTTGATCCCAAAGGGGCCGGATCAGAAAACTCATGGCAAATATACCTCAAAAATAGCAATAAGTCCAAATATTTGTGCAGAGAAAAGCAAATCTATTACAGAAATCTTTTTTATTTGATTTTATTGTACTAAGTATTATAATATTATGCTAGGTCAGGTTGTTTTCACAGCAGCATCAGTAGCCTCTTGGCCCCTGGGTGAAAACAGACGTCTGTTTCTTCAGTTTCAGCAATAATTCGTTTATCTTCTGTCTTCTCAATTCTCTGTTCAAGTTATTGTATTTTTCGCAGTGTCTCGTAGTGGTGTTTAAGATCATATTCCTTGAGCGCCGCCACTTGTTGCAAACACACTGAGCACAGGTTTCCCATTCACCTCCGTGAACAAATAAGAATTAGTCAATTTTTCTTGGGAAATCCTGCACTCAGCTCCACTTTTCTTATTTTTGACATTTTGCTGATGAGGGTCACGGTCAACAGTCAAAACGATGGTCCTTTAAGAGCGTTTGGAAAGAGGCAGGTCTTCATTTGTGCTGCTCTGGTGGGAGTCGGCCGCGCACAGAAGTGCTGTAGATGCTGCTATGCAAAGCAGAAAATTTAAAAATGTAAGTATTTTAATAGAAAATCAGCCGAGGGCCAGATTAAAGGTCTTGGAGGGCCGGATCTGGCCCCCGGGCCACATGTTTGACACCTGTGGTATAGACTCTTGTGAGATGCTAGTTTAGTTTGTACCTGATGTTTTGCAATATTAATAAAAACTTGACGTGAAAAAAAAAGGAAAAAAAGGGTATTTTTTTCGCTGAAGTACCAGTGTCACTACGTCAACTGCAGACGGCTACAACCAGCTACACCCTCCAGTTATCTGAACAGATCTGTGGCTGAGGATCACCCAACGAGCATGTGCTGAACCACCGGAATTCTTTTTAAGAAGAATAAACATTTACACGAGAAATAAATTCATTCATCTGGAAAATCAGAATATACCGCCTACTTAATTCGGTATTAAGTTTAACTACAAATAAGTTAAATTCTGAATAATCATTAGCGATTAAGTGTTTACACAGTCTTTTTTAAAGCGGAATACATTTTTATTCGGACTTGAATTATTTTTAATCAGAATCAAAGCTCTCATCTAAACGTGGCAGTTACAGGCAGCTGGGTGGAACATAACGGAATAATACAATCACATCTTTTTTTCAATTAAATTAGACAAATCAGAACACACAAATGAACAGGCAATTTATGAAAGGAAAAAAGAAAGAATATAATGACATCTAGATGAAGAAAACCGGGCCATTGTCTCAGTTTTCTCTGATTCTGTCTGTTATTATCGCCAACAGAGCCCAAAGGAAGTGGTCATCTGCAGGTTTCCACACATCTCCTGGTTTCCTCTTGGGATTTTGAATTACTATTACAAGTAATAGTAAGATAGTAAGTCTATCTTCATGGAAACCAGACCAGGCCAAGTGACAGGTCAGATCTGTGGAGAGGCGACGCCGCTCACAGTCAGAATGTTGGTTTTTCTAGGGATTTTTGAGCAATAAAACCACCTGTGAGTGAATCACCAGGTGTCCCTGATACAGCCCCCATCAAACTCAAACCTGCACAAAAACTATGTCCATCTTTTTGTGCTTCGTTTGTGCTGCAAAGTTTTGTTTGTGCTCCTTTAGTTTTGAGAAATTAACGATTCTTTTATAAATTGGGGTCAGTCCCACAGGAAGCTTCAAAATGCTCGAAAACGCCCAAAATGGAGTCAATCATTTGTGCTTCGTTTGTGCTGCAGAAAGTTTCGTTTGTGTGATTCTGGTTCTTCAGATATTCACAGTTTTATTTTCAGCCGATGACGTCGTCCAGAACCTCAGAATGTGAAACAGCCTCAAAACAGAAGGAAATGATGTCAAACGTTTGTATTTGGTTTGTGCTGTTTTGTGCTGTGACAGTTTCATTTGTGTGAGTTTATTTCTAAAATTCTTCATGATTATTTCTGTGGTAATTACAGGACGTCATTTCTGCTCAGCTGACGGAGACAAACTCCACAAAACTAGAGAAGAGAAACGACCTGAGGCTGAGGAAAAGTCTGTGTTATTATATAAAATGTGAATCAAAAAGACTAATGACTGAAACAGACTTTTCCTCAGCCTCAGGTCATTTATCACCACTAGTTTGCCGCCATCAGATGAGCGGAAATTACGTCATATAATATCACAGAAATAATCATTCATAATTTTAGACATAAGCGAGTTTATTTCTAATGAAAATTGTCACAGCAACAACATTTTCTATCATTTTCCTCCTGTTTTGAGGCTGTTTCACATTCTGAGGTTCTGGACGACGTCATCGGCCAAAAATAAAACTGTGAATATCTGAAGAACCAGAATCACACAAACGAAACTTTTTGCAGCACAAACGACTGACACAGTTTGTGCAGGTTTGAGTTTGATGGGGCGACTTCACACAGGGACATGTTTGGCCCTTTTTACTCTGACAACATGAACCTTGGCACACACCAGGACGACTCCGAATGTGAGACCAGTCAGACGAGCGGTTCGAGAGACACAGTCAGACGTCTCCTGCATCAACACATTTGTCCGTTTTGTTTTTTCCTTCAAAAATCTCCCGTCCCGAAAAGCAGAACATCCGACAGTTCAACATTCATATAAAACTACAAACTACAGTCCAAATAAATACAATGGTAAAGTCTGCATCTAATTATAAAGCGTCTGATAGTCAGGAGGTGCGCTGTTAGCATGCTAGTTGTCGTTACCTTATCGTGACCACAAGAGAAACTCATCAGTGTGAGTAATCAGTCTGCTCTGAATGCATGAAGTGAGGAAGAACTTTGGATTGGTGCAAAATAAAAATGAGGTGCAGCGCCTTTAAATGAACTTAACATTAAAATAAATGAATTAAAATATGTCCAACCTGTTAAAATATTTATTAAAGTAGCACCAAGAAAAGAACAAAAGAAAAAATTGTCTTGCCTCAAAAATGTAAAAAATGAAATGATCTTTTTTAAAATAGTTTTTATTCAAATTTGATTTTAAAAAAAATTCCTTCTTCAGTCAGTCGCAATGAAACAGTGCAGTTTTTTTTTTTACCCCAGATGCCCTTCCCTGCCGTCTCTGACAGCGTTCGACCACACGGGCTCGGCTTCCGCTTCAGCCTGGATCTGAACCACACTGTTCCCCCCTCAGCGTTAAATAAATGATCAACTAGTTCAGACTTTGACTTGGAGCAGTTATTAGCTGATGCCCTTTATCCCAGGTGAACTATGAAATCTGACCGTTTAATTTCCAAGTACAAGTTCAGATAAAAACACTCACAAATTCAAAGGATTTCTTGGAGAATTTTGTCTAATTTTGGCGAACTGTGAACATCTCTCTCAGTGACCAATGTGTTTTTGAGTTTGATTTGAGTAAAAGTGGGGAGTAAACCTATGGAGCAGTGCAGTATGGAGCTGAGCTGATACGGGGCCAGTTTTGTGTCGGAAAATTGAAAACACGCCCATCCGAATCATGCAATGACCTGATCTGCTGCTCTGGGTGAAGCGGGAGACGATTACAGAAGAAGGAACAGTAATAATACAAGAGAATGTGATTTGAGATTAACCAGACATAATCATTTCTATATATTTAGTTCATAGGGATAATAACCTAAATCTGGTGATATCGTATCGTCAAAGGTCACAATAATATCGTGGAGCATCACAATATATCGAATCCCAAGTCTCTTTGCTTAAATGAACAGTTCTGATGCAGAAATAGCTAAAAAAAACAGAGGGAACTACATAGACCATGATCCTTTGCTCCGTTTCAGTGCAGACGACATGAAGAAATAACTGTTCTAAGCACTTTTACATCTTCATTCTGTGGATTAAGTCTGTGAAGCATTTTTAGAGGAAAAAGGAGCAGATTCACAGTTTTGTTTTTGCCTCCACAAAATATTGCAATAAATCTGTTACAGAGAGATTTGGATATTGTTCCATCCCTAATGACAATAAATGTACCAAATGACTGGGCGCAGTATGACATTTTAGAGTCAGTCTTGTTATTCTGTAGAATATCGTAATATCGTGAGCCTCCCCACGATATTACGATAAATATTGTGCTGTGAGGTTCAGACTGTGACGATATCACAGGCTGAACATCGTGAGACTTGGATATTGTTCCACTCCTATTAATTCAACTCAACAGAAACGTAGAACTGGGTTTTGAAATAAACTCCAGTCGTGTTTTATACAGAGGGAAGGGTTCAGTTTTTGGGCTGGTAAAAAAATGTTTTATTTAACCTTTATATAACCAGGAAAGTCCCATTGACATAACTAATCTCTTTTTCAAATCCTGGCCACGACAGCAACAACACTACAGTTTAGAATATTACAGGACACAATTTCAGAAGACTGGACTCGTGCGACTGTTTTTGGGATCAGGCCGAGGTTTGGCTCAGTCTTGTGCTTTGTGTAGTTTACATGGGGGTAACGAGAACCGATTAATCCCTCAGCTCCCGATCACCAATCGCAGCTCGCAAGAAAATCAAACAAGAAGAAGAACTGTGAGCTGTGAACTTTTAAATCCTGAGAACAGTTTGAGGAAAGTGAAATGATTGAAAATATCCTACACCAGATTCCAGTATTTCAGTATCAGTGTCCAAGCAGGAAAATGTCTGTTTCAATGCACTTTGTTGTAAAACACAAGATGCCAAAGCAAAGGTGCTCAAGGGAATAATAACAAAATAATGCAGAATAGTTCTTTAAAAAAACTATTTATGGCCAAAAACTTAACAGTCACAATCCTGGTGCCAAAGAGTTCCTACTATAGTACATGAGAGATGAGTACTGAGGACTACGCCCCCAGCACTTCTCTGTCATCATGAGGCCCCCTGTGGCTCCTGGGGCCCCCGGGTGACTCTGAAGGGTCGGCCGTGTCCCGGGATGATGACGTCAGCGGCCTGTAGCGCCCTCTGTCGGTGCTGCTGCTGTAATGCAGGGTTCAGGCTCAGCTCTCTCCAGCTTGACTCGTCCTGGTGGTTCTCAAACAGGTCCCCGGCCACCAGCAGAGTGCCCCCGGCGGCCCCCTTCACCTGGACACTCACGTCCTGCCCGCTGTGTCCCGGCGTCGGCACGATGCTGATCTGGAAACAAAAATGTAAATATGGTAAATCAAAAAGTTTTCTGAAAATAAAATATGTATGAAAAATCAAAGTTTTCTTAAGGAAAAAGGCTGCAGAAAAATCTCTTTTTATATCATTTACACTGTGTAGACAATAGGTGTATTAGGGGTTTAAGAAAAAATCGATTCAGTAATATATTGTGATACTTCATTGCACAATTCTTGAATCGATGCGTCTGAATGGATTTTTAAAACAATATTATTCATCAAATCATTCCAAGTTCATCACTGAAACAGCCATGAACAGATGAGCAGTGCCACCCGGCCATAGTGCACCTTCAGGTCGGTGGAAGACAGTCAGATGTTGCTTGACACTTTGAGACTTGATGTGTCTCAAAGTGTCATCCGCAGGTTTGCTTCATGACACAGAACTACCTGCAGAGTTTGTGACAGACCCAGGAGTGGAGCCCCAGTACCTCAGGACCTGTGCACTCACACATCATTATGCCACTGCCACACAGCTGCAGGCCCGTTTACCAGAGCTGAGCGGTACTAGGGTTTCCAGACAAACCATCCGCAACCGACTCCACCACTTTGGCTTGAATGCCAGACGACCATTGCAGGTGCCTCCACTGACACCAAGACACCGCCGTGAACGTTTGCAGTGGGCACAAGACCATGTGACCTGGACAGTGCAGCAGTGGTCTACCGTCCTGTTCACTGATGAACAAAGAAATGATGGTTGTCAGTGTTGCTGGAGAAGGTGAAGTGAGCGATACGCTAAGGTCAACATGGTCCCCAGGGTTCCCTTTAGTGGAGGAGGTGCAACAGACTGGGCAGGCATCACCAGTCAGCGCAAAACAGATCTGGTTATTGTTGACGGCTCAGTCACTGCACGTTCTTATCTCAACGACATGATAGAACCCATCATCATCCCCCAGTTCCGCCAGCACACCCCCAATTTGCTGTTCATGGATGATAATGCTCCACCACATCGTGCCAGAATTGTCACAGCTCGACTTCAGGAAGTCGGAGTGCCTCATATGGTTTGGTCAGCAGTGTCCCCTGACCTGAACCCCACAGAGCGTCTGAGACCTGCTGAAGCAGCAGCTGGATGGTCGTACCCACCCCCACGTGACCCGGCAGAACTGCGTGTAGCACTTGTAGAAGAGTGGAACACATTGCCTCAGAACAACATCATGAAGCTAGTGAGGAGCATGAGACGTCACTGCCAAGCTGTCATTGCAGCAAATGGTGGAAACACCCACTACTGACAGAGTCAGTCCTTGTTATTTGGGGCTATCCTTGTTATTGTTAAAATTTTGGGGGTAATAAATATTAAACTAATGAAAATGGTGTTGTTTTCTTTCATTATTTGTAATATCAAAGGGGACTTTTACTTATTTCATTAAAATTCAGACCAAATAGGAAAAGCACTCATATAAAGAACAATATCCCTAACTTATTGTGAGTAGAGTATTTTACATATTCACTGTTTTGATTATTAAAATACAATGTATTTTGTATTCAATTTGTAGTGGTTTAACAAAAAATATTGTTGCTAAAAAGAGTTTGATTCTTAAAACACAGCAATGCATCACAGAGTATCATTTACATCATATTGTGAGCCAGGTATTGGGTATCGGAATCGAATTGTGAGGGATCGTATGATTCCCAGCTCTAACAGACAAAGGATGTGTATGTATCCTGTGCTCCTACAGTTCTATAATCACACCTGAACCTGTCCCCAGAGCCTTCACCTGCAGATAGACACATCCAAGTGTCTCATTCTCAGTTTATGTTCAGGCCTCACGTGAAGCTCAGAACCTCCAGAATTCCCTCCCTGAGCTGCAGAGGCTGCACTAGCACCGACTCATGACTGGTGCAGTCTGGGGAAACAGTTGTCATGTTTGTCATTTAAAATCCCTTTATCTAATCCCGAACTGTGTCCTACCCCTCTGCTTCTCCATGGTTTACTCAAGAATTACGTACCCTTAAGTCCCAATGTAGGGAGCTCGAAAGAAAATACAAACAGTCTGGCCTCACTGTCCACTTGCAAGTCTACAGAGCCCAAGTCTCCTCATACAAGGAGGCCCTGAGTACAGCCAAAACTGCCCACTACTCCACCATCATCAGCAACCAACAGAACAACCCTCGTCTACTTTTCTCCACCATCAACCGACTTCTATCTCCAGTGGACATTCCCACCAGCACTGACACCTCGGACCTGTGCTTCAAATTCCACGACTACTTCCACAATAAGATTCAGTCAATTTATAACGATCTACCGGCTATCACCATGGATCACTCTCCTCCACCTCCCGTCCTCCCACCTGACTCTTCTCTCTCCACCTTCACACCTGTTGACTCAGCTTGGGTGACAGAGCATGTGCGCCTGTCCAAAACATCCACCTTGCTGCTTGACCCCCTCCCCACAGCCTTGGTCAAAGCCTCCATCACCACTCTCAGCCCTTACATCACGAACATCATTAACACATCTCTTACATCTGGTTCTGTCCCCCCCCCTCACTCAAGATGGCTGCTGTCACACCCAAAAAAAGCAGGGTCTGAAAAAGCAGGGTCTGGACACAGAAGAGCTCTCCAACTACCGGCC
The DNA here is from genome assembly GCA_030686955.1 of Odontamblyopus rebecca. Classification (NCBI taxonomy): domain Eukaryota; kingdom Metazoa; phylum Chordata; class Actinopteri; order Gobiiformes; family Gobiidae; genus Odontamblyopus; species Odontamblyopus rebecca. Next base: position 33,762,213 of record CM060672.1, on the reverse strand, counting down.
GATCTCCAACCTTCCTTTTCTCAGTAAGATCTTGGAAAAAGCAGTGGCTGGTCAACTCCAACAACATACGTCCAACCACGAGCTCTACGAACCATTCCAATCGGGATTCAGACCCCATCATAGCACCGAAACGGCACTCATCAAAATCACAAATGACCTTCTAAGAGCTGCAGACTCTGATAAAATCTCCATACTCATTCCCCTTGACTTATCTGCTGCATTTGACACAATCTCCCACTCTATCCTCCTCGACCGCCTCTCAAATTACATCGGACTGACTGGTACTGCACTTTCCTGGTTCTTCACTCTTACCTTTCCCACCGACAACATTTCATCTCCGTCAATGACTCCCGCTCACCTCCCTGTCCCATCCATCAAGGTGTACCCCAAGGTTCTGTGCTCGATCCACTTTTGTTTATCACTTACACACTTCCCCTCGGACAAATTATACGAAAACACGGACTCAACTTCCACTCATACGCTGACGATACACAACTCTACGTCTCCACCAAGCCTTCCCCCCATCTCCCCCGTCAGTCTCTCTCCAACAGCCTTACTGGTGTTCGGACCTGTCTGGCATCCAACTTTCTCAAATTCAACAGCAACAAACCAGAGCTCATGGTTGTGGCCACCAGACCACTGCTCCAGAAGGTTGGAGATCTGGTGCTCACCATCGATGGCAGTGTCATTCGCCCCTCCCCAACAGTCCGCAACCTGGGCATCATCCTGGACTCAACCCTCACCTTTGAAGTCCACATCAAATCAATAACAAAATCTGCCTTTTACCACCTCCGCAACATCTCCCGCCTCCGTCGATCTCTCCCGGACTCAGTTACTCAAAAACTTATCCGTGCATTCATTACCTCCCACCTCGACTATTGTAATGGAATCCTATCCGGGATTTCCCACAAGCTTTTGGACAGACTTCAATATATCCAGAACATAAACATTTATCTAATATATGGTCTGAGCCAGGACGAAACCAGGACGAAACCAGAACTAAACTAGGACTAAACCAGGACTAAACTAGGACTAAACCAGAACTAAACTAGGACTAAACCAGGACTAAACCAGAACTAAACAAGGACTAAACCAGGACTAAACCAGAACTAAACTAGGACTAAACCAGGACTAAACCAGAACTAAACAAGGACTAAACCAGAACTAAACCAGAACTAAACTAGGACTAAACTAGGACTAAACCAGGACTAAACCAGGACTAAACTAGGACTAAACCAGAACTAAACAAGGACTAAACTAGGACTAAACTAGAACTAAACTAGGACTAAACCAGGACTAAACTAGGACTAAACCAGAACTAAACAAGGACTAAACTAGGACTAAACCAGGACTAAACCAGGACTAAACCAGAACTAAACTAGGACTAAACCAGGACTAAACCAGCTCCTAAAACTTGAAGTGAGGAAAAATGTACTAAAGTTTTTTTGTTTTTTTTTATAAAACACTTTTAAATGATTGTGTATAAGTTGTAGTTACAGGTCGGATCTGTGGACAGGCCGCTCACAGTTAGATACATGTTTTTGAAGATATTTTTCTAGCTTGAATTAGTGTATACTGCTGAACAAAGTAATAACAGCTCCACAAGAAAGGTTCCATAGCCAGGCTTTAATCATACGCCGTAACAGAGGAAAAAAGTACCAGGTGCCAGAAAGTTACGCAATACTGTGCAATATTTATTGATGACGCTCTGATATCTCTAGTCCTCTCTGTGCTGCCAAAACCATCTCGTGACACTGACAAAGTACCGTCTGTGTTTAGTGACAAAACTTTTACTATGAACGTATCAAAATGTCTTCTTTTTTTCATTTGATTTTTACAACACATTTCTGGTCCGATTTCTGTGTCTGTGGCTCTGATCGGTGAGACTCATTCATGATGATTTACGCTCCTTTATCAGAGGCGGATGACGACGGGCGTCATAAAAGTGAGCAGGTGACAGGCGTTGGCAGGTACCACCTTATCAGCATGAAAGCTCCTTCAGCTCGTGTGGAATATTGGCCTCAAAACGAGAGCGAGAAAAGGGGTTTATAGGGATGAATGATATATCGGTTGTGATATCGGTGAAACTGGTTTTGATTTGGGTTCCAAATATTGATGTATTGATGAGAGATGACGAATATTTAAGTAAAAATGGAAACAGAAGAGGCCAAAAACATGGCTGTTTACACCAGATATAAGGTAAATATACAGGGCTTTTCCACTTTCAGGACACTCAAAGCGTTTTACAACAGGGAACCACTCAAACAGCCACAGTCACACATGCAGACACTGGGGGTGAGGTGGGTTAAGTGTCTTGCCCAAGGACACAACGACAGCATTTATCCACGAATGACTGTTTATGTGGAGAGTAGGATTTGAACCGGCAACCTTCAGATAAATGGAGAAACACTCCACCAGCTCAGCTCCTGTCACCACTGTCTGCCTGCACCAGATATCGGCGCCGATACTGAAAACTGAGCCAGATCTGATATCGGCTCCCAGGTATCAGCCAATATCCTGGTTAGACATACGTGCGGTCACAACTTTTATTTATACAAAGCTGTTCTGTAGTTACAAATAACTAAAATAACTAAATAATGCATTTGGATGGTCTCTGGTCTCTGGTCTCTGGTCTCTGGTCTCTGGTCTCTGGTATCGGTTAATATTCAGTATCGCTACATAGCAGTAGCCACAGTATTAAAATCAGTATCGTATCTGCATCCTTAAATACACGCAGCAAATAATGTTATACTTATATCACTGTTATGTTTTATAAAAGAGAAAAGTGAATTACAGGCCTATAACTTTGTATGGAATCGTAATGTCGCTATTGCCAAAGGAGATAAGATAAGAAAGACTTCGTTTGGCCCACAACAAGGAAACTCCAGATAAGGAAGTAGAATTTGAAACTGAGCTTTGTCATAACTGTTCAGATCAGAGACATTTGAGTGATATGAACATGTTTATTATGTCATTTCAAATCCCTTTATCTAATCTGACCCATTCTGTACGACTGAAACACAATCAAGTGACTTAAATAGACATTTATCTAATATATGAGGTCTGAACCAGGACTAAACCAGGACTAAACCAGGTCTGAACCAGGACTAAACCAGGACTAAACCAGGTCTGAACCAGGACTAAACCAGGACTAAACCAGGTCTGAACCAGGACTAAACCAGGACTAAACCAGGACTAAACCAGGACTAAACCAGGTCTGAACCAGGACTATACCAGGTCTAAATGAGGACTAAACCAGGACTATACCAGGTCTAAATCAGGACTAAACCAGGACTAAATCAGGACTATACCAGGTCTAAATCAGGACTACACCAGGTCTAAATCAGGACTAAACCATGACTATACCAGGACTATACCAGGTCTAAATCAGGACTACACCAGGTCTAAATCAGGACTAAACCATGACTATACCAGGACTTAACCAGGTCTAAATCAGGACTACACCAGGTCTAAATCAGGACTAAACCAGGACTATACCAGGACTATACCAGGTCTAAATCAGGACTAAACCAGGACTATACCAGGTCTAAATCAGGACTATACCAGGTCTAAATCAGGACTAAACCAGGACTATACCAGGTCTAAATCAGGACTAAACTATAACTAAACCAAGATTAAACCAGGATTAAACCAGGACTAAACTAGAATTAACCCAGGATTAAACCAGATCCTAAACCACAATTAAACCATCTTCTAAAACAGGATTAAACTAGGACTAATCCAGGATTAAACTAGGACTAAACCAGGATTAAACCAGTTCCTAAAAACAGACTTTTGTGGTGGAGGATGGAGGGTCTGATACCTTACTGTCTATATGGAGACGATACTGCTTCACCTATATGTTCCACAGTATGGCATTAAAGTCACTTTCTGCTCAAAAAGACCTCATGCATTCTGTGAGCGGGTTCGCCTCTCCACAGATCTGTCCTGTTTTGACCGGGTGGCTGCTTGTCTCCATGGAGATGTACATGTTTTATGCCTTACTAAGGAACATTCTAGCCAAAGTGATTAGGGCTGTAGATCAATCCATCAGTGCTGTTTTAGTTACCGGTAGTTTAAAGATAGTCAGATTAAACTCATAATTCACCAGATTAATTCTATGTTATAATATTGTTAACTCATCACAATTATTACTATTACACACTCGTTTCACAATTTTATTATTACCAACAAATCCAAACCAGGGATGTCCCCGTTTTTGTTTTGTTTTTTTGTCTTTTGAAAATCTGGTCCGGCTGTTCCCGGTCTGTTTCTGAGGACGTTATGCCATGTCTAAACTCTTAAGAGTCGGGTGTGCGTAATATCGGACCTTTACGCGTATTGGTCACAGTCTGCTGGTCAGGACTGGTCTGCTGCCACTCACGTGCTCGTCCACGCAGTACGTCTCCCCGCGGGCTAAGCCGCTGTCCACGTACGTGTCCCCCCTGCACACGTCGTACCCCACGATCAGCAGCGCCCCGGGGAACAGGCTCAGATTACCCACGTGGTCCGAGTGTCCGTGCGTCCCCACCACCACGTCCAAGTCCCCCGCGCTCAGTCCCCGCTCCTCCAGGCTCCGCAGGAGGAAGTCTCGGTCCCACGGTCCCCCGGTGTCCACCAGGATGTTCCGGGGCCCCGTGAGCAGTGTGATGGTCCCGTCCGCTTTGAAAGTCCCGTCCGGCTGTGGCGCGCTGTAGCCCGCTTTGAGCACGCAGGCGGAGTAGGGCTGGCCCGGGAACACCAACCCGCACTCGGTCAGAGACAGTCCCGGGCCGTGGTTCGGCTCCATGCTTGTTCACTCAACAGTCTGCTCCGGTTGAACGCTGCCCCCTACAGACCGAAATGTTAATTTTTTAAATTTAAATTATTATTTTTATTTTGTGTATGTATGGCAATTTGCTAATTTTCAATACACATATAAAATATATATTTTTAAAAATCATATAAAAATGGCTGGGTTATTTTTTCACTAACAAACTAGATGAATAAATAAATAATAACATCTTACTGTGGAAAGCTTCTTACTGGAATTTTTACCCCTATCCTATTTTTTTTATTACATTAATTAATTATTAGGCCATTTATAGTTTCACTGTAGTAACTTCTCTATTATTATCTATTTATTTAAACATGTTTATTTTCATTTATTTATTTATTTATTTATTAAAATAACTTTCATTTCATGTATTTGTTATATTATTATTATTATTATTAGTAGTAGTAGTAGTAGTAGTAGTAGTAGTAGTAGTAGTAGTAGTAGTAATATTTATTTATTTATTTATTTATTTATTTATTATTTTTTATTTAAAACGTTTTTATTTTTATTTCCCGCCTGTAGAGGTCAGTCGCGCACGCGCCCTCGTCCCCGCGTGGCGAGAGGAAGCCGTCACGTGACCGCAGCAGCAGATTCATCATGGCGGCAGCGGACATGGCTGCAGAGAAGGGCTCGTCATTCATGGACCCCTTTAAAGGATTATTATTGACTTATCTCATGCCAGAGTCTTGTTACGACGAGTTTTTCCTCAACTTCAACTTTTTAGACGGTAGATCTCACTTTTACTCACTGTCATTTCGACTTTTAGAAACACAAAACAGCCAAAGCGAGCTGTGGAGAGCATAACTTAGGCTTACTACAACTTCCTTACTTCCTGGATATTTCATTTATTTTTGAATAAATGAATACTTATGCACTTCCACATGGACTATCCTTATAAAACATCAGAAATTCAAAATTGTACGTATGTTACTATAATTTTTAAACTGCATTGCAAAATTGACAGGCATGACAACTAGAGCTAGATGAATGGATTTTTGCTATCTTGACGTGTCGTAAATGTTAGTTACGCTCGGTTTGCACGATCTACCTGCTTTAAATTGTAAGTACGTGTATGATTTCGTTACTTGGATGATAAAAATGTATGGAAATTAAATGGTTGTAAAGTTTGGACTCGTAGAACAGGTTTCTACTGGTTGTCTTAGGTTGAAGTTCTGGTGATAAGCTCTCTCATTATGGGAGTGTACACGTGGCAATGGCTCAATAACATTTCTGGAGGTCTGTCCATATACTGAGACTGAGACAGAGACACACTTGGATGTGTCCTCTATCTGCAAGTTAAGACTCTGGAGACACCGATTCAGTTGTGAATGTAGAACCTTTAAAAAGAACTGTAAGACCACAGGACACGTACGGTTTATTTAATATTTCTGTTATTATTATTTGAATTTATACATTAAAATTTGTATTTAGGGTCATTCCACCTCAATTCACCCCAAAAAAACTGCAATTTAAACACTCACATTGTCCAAATGCAAAGAAAATTGGTGTTTGGGTACGTCATAGTCAAGAAAACCAAAATCTAAAATGTTATCATGATCGGACCATCGGATTCAGAGATATTGTGCTTTAATTTTTTCACTTTTTTGCGTGGTGGCCAAATTTTAAATTGCATTTGCTCAGCAACTAGTGGTCTGATATAAAAAACCAAGGTATCTCTGGAAAGGGGAAATTATAAGGAATCCAAATCTATTTATTTTTGCATTTGAGTACTTTTGAGATGAATTACCTTTTGACTTATATTTTGACCTTAAAATTAACAATAAGGGACACGCCCGACCTCAGTGACATCAATAGAAAAAAATGTGGCCCTATATGTCTATTACAACATAAAACATCTGGAGGGGTTTTATTTTTTATTTTCACACAAATTTATCTAGATGTTGCCAAGTCAAATATCCATTCAGTGTTTATGGCTATACATTTATACACCGAGTCCAAGTTGATATATAAGAAAAATTATCAATCACACAGTATCAAAAGTCACTGAAAATTTTACAACTGTCTTCGTTTTGTGAAATCAAAATATTTCCTCCTTATCTGCAGGCCAGTTCAAACAGTGGTTATTTATGAGTGATTATAGAACCTTTAAATAAAAACTCTAAGAGCGCAGGACACATACACTTTCTTTAATATTTATGTTTTGTTTTTGTTTTTTTTGTCTTTTTGGGGGGAGGGGGGAGGGGGGCGTTGAAATTATAAATGGTGTACTGCAACGTTATGCATGTACTAAGTAGAAATCAACTGATATTTTTATTTATTTATTTTTCATGGCAGGTTGGGATAACAATTGTTTTGAATCCAGAGCAGCCGATGCCGGATAAACTCTGCTGATATTTTAGGACTGATACTTGGGGCCGGTTTTGATCATTTTCTCCAAATAATGTCATTTAAATTTACTACACACTCACCCACCTTTTTACTATAAACCTGTCAAGGTGCGCTGTCCAGCACCTGGATGTAACCATGGAGATAAGGGAAATAGCTTTCCCTGGAATGTACCACAGTATGGCATTACGCTTATCATTTAATTATGTTTTTTTTACAATAAAACAACTTGAAAAATATGCATTCTACTGTAAGCAGGCCTATCCCTCCACACATCGGACCTGTAAATTGGCGTCTTGCTTGTCTCCATGGAAATAGAGTAATAAAGTTTAATGCCCTATTGTGAAAAATTCCAGGCAAAGCAACAACATCTCCATGGTGACGGACCCTCCACCCAGAAGCTTACACAGTGCACCTTTAAGAGAGGGTGGTGTTGTCACGTTTTGTGCATCTCTTCATATTGTTTTGTGTGTCATTTTTTAGGCAGCAGATTGACCAAATCCAAATATCGGAAATAACCCGTCTGTGCTGGAGATTTAAGGCCGATAATCGATATGCTAAAGCAAGCAAATATCTGTCCGATTTCACCCAAACATTTCATTAAGCATTCCCACTAAATGTTTTGATGTTTCATTGCAAACAGGTGGACGACGGGGTTTGGCTTGTTTCTGTGGAGATGTTATTGCTTTTCCTGGAATGTTCCACAGTGTGACATTTAACATCAGTCTTGCAGTTATTTAATCATATGTGTTTTTATTGAAGAAAAGAAATGAAAAACACTCATACAAACACGATAGTTGTTCATGTGTTTTCTTGTGTTGTCTCCTCAGTGCCATGTTTGAAGGTGGTCATCAGCAAAGGCCTGGGCATCGGCATCATCCTGGGATCAGTGCTGGGTAAGTACGCAAAAAAAACAAAAAATAACACTGCAAATGGACAGGGACCGCCCACTCAGGTCCCAGATGTCAAGTTTCCATTCATTTTCCCATAGACTTTTTGAAAAAAAATTCAAAGGCATTGCAGAGGCCAACTAGCTGTGCGCTAACTAACATCTACAGTATAATGCGGTTGTTTTAAGTCCTAAAAGCTCATCTAAAATGCAAGATTCTGCAAAACGTTTGAATAATGTAGAGGTGTACAAAGTCTTAGAAACAGATTTAAATGAAGTTATAGGTCATTAATCTAGGGCAGGGGTCTCCAACCTGTAGCTCGGGAGCCACCAGTAGCTCTCCACCCCCTTCCAAGTAGATCGCCAAGAGTTTTCTGAATCATACGTGTTGCGCTGAATAACTCAAATTTAATTAAATGCCTATTACCATTGTAAATGTATCATTCTGATGTTTGTGCTCTAATAGATGGACAATAGTGCAATTCACAGTGAAAAACATGGAAACATCATCTAACACAGACATCAGCAAACACATTGTCCCATCCTCAGTCTCTCAGTGAACACATGATCCTTGGTGCCAGGGAGCAAAAAACCCACCGGCAGGTGCAGTATGGGAAAAATCTCTCCAGACACTGTTGCCAACAGTTGTCGCCGTGCGGCACCTTCAGACCTGAGGCTTTGAGGAAACCCTGTGTCCCCTGTCCCAGCAGATTTATCCAAAACCAGTGATTTGTCCCAGTTTCAAACAAGAAATGACCCAAGTGTTTTGACCAATCTGATCCTTGCCAACAGTAAAGAGTGTCACAAACTGTCATTTATTTACGTAAAATACAGAAAAAACTGCTTAGAAATGACCAAAACAAAGAAAAAGTGACTATACTGACTCACATGTTCGTCATGAATGGGCCGAGTGCAGAACAGTTTTGCTTCATTACGCACTTGTTACACAATTTTATTACCAACCTCCCCAAAAAGAGGGTGTCACAGTTTTTGATTGCATTAGTCACCGCAGAGCTGATTAACCCTGAGTAAGATTTTGAACTCTTAATTTTTATTTAATTTTTTCAGAAAGTTTGGGGAAAATGAATAGGAACTATAGTTTCCGGACACGGGGGGTGGGACATCAGTGCTGAGTTCCAGACCGTTACCTGGGATCACTATTTAGGCCTTTATTCCTCATAGTACAAGAATGGCCTCCTTAAGACATGGACAAAGCCTGTAAACCCTGTAATTGAATAAATGCAAAGGAGAGTAGTTTAAAGCCATACTGTGGAACACTCGAGGCAGAGTGATGACATCTCCATAGAAACAAGAAGGTGACGGACCCTCAAACGAAAAGTTACATAGTGAAGGTCCTATATTGTGCAAAATGGACTCTTGTGAGCTTTTACTCCATTAAAATGCCCCAGAGTTTCTGGTGAGCAAACTTTTTGTGGTTCTTCTCTTGTGCTCCAGTGAAGATGCCTCAGATCCTGAAGCTGATGGGAGCGTCCAGCGCCGAGGGCCTGAGCCTGCAGTCCGTCCTGCTGGAGCTAGTGGCCATCACAGGGACCATGGCCTACAGCATCGTCAACAGGTTCCCCTTCAGGTACACGGCGCCCCCATCTGCTCGCCGTAAGCACGTGCTGTGTTACACCCATTCACATGAGAGCGTTGTGTCTGTGCTGTGTGCAGTGCCTGGGGTGAAGCGCTCTTCCTCATGCTGCAGACGCTGGCCATCGGCTTCCTCATCCTCCACTACAACCAGAAGACGGGCAAAGGTACGACACGGGGAGGGTGGGATGACACTTGGTTTTAAAGTGTGATACCATACCAACTTTATTTTTTAAAGCACTTTCAAAACTTTATAGCTGTACACAAACAAATACAAACACAATATAACTACGAAAAAAACATAGAAAACAATAAGATACTCAACAACAAGAAAATAGGTACAGACTCCGCCTCTAATCTCTAATGGCGACTGGTTCCACAGTAGCAGCAACAGAAAACACAGCCCCCACAAAGCTCAAGTTTAGTGTTTGAGACGGTGCTGGAGCTGGTCTGTTGTCCTGAGAGTGGAGAGGGGCGTATGGGTGGATCAGATCAGCGAAGTAGAGGCCTCTAGGCCGTGCAAGCACTTAAAGGTAAATAAAATCATTTTAAAATCAACTCTAAAGCACACTGGGAGCCAATGGAGAGAGGCTAAAATAGGTGAGATGCTCTCGTGGTTCCGGGTTCCAGTTAAAAGTCGCTGAGTTTTGGACCCACTGCAAACAGCAAAGTGCATTTTGACTGGATAATAAGGGGCAATATCAGTGAACGGGTCTATTTTCCTACATAAGGCGCACCGGATTATAAGGCGCATTAAGTGAGACTGAGACCTTAGCCCCGGCATCTACGATCCATTGGCAGATCGTGGTGTAACTCGCCCGGTGTTGCCTCTCTGTCTTGGTGAATGTGAGTTCACCTTCTGTCGTCCAACGCTTCCACACAGCTGCAATTTAACTCTGAACGACCTGTTGACTCCAATATCTAGTGGTTGGAGTTCTTTGGTTAATCCACCCGGAATGACGGCGGCACTGAATTAGTTTTGCTTCACTTGGCCGTGTGAGTCAACATGTTTCTGAACAGGGGCCATTTTTGAGGTCCTTATACACACACCACAATACTTCATAGTTTACCAAAGTTGTACTAAAACAGTTTGACAGATTTTTGAGTGTCGTGTAACACTTAAAATCGGTTCGAGGTCAGTAAGCACAGCCAGAATGAACACATAAGGCTTATACGGCCCACTGTTGGTTTTGGAGAATTAATTAATTATACAGTACATCCAGTCTGGTGGTCACAAATGCAGGAATGACAGTTTGGAAATTGTTGACAAAATGTTGACAAAATGGGCTTAATTATGGCCAAAAAACAACTAGACTTTACAGCAGCACTAATCTGCTGATCAAATTTTAGACCAGGGTCCATTTTGACACCTGAGTAAGTTTGAAACAACTGGCTTCAGTGAATGATTTAGTGAGCCCAGGTCCACAGGAGAAGAGCTAGGGCCAAAAAACATCACTTCAGATTTTTCCTGAGTAAGGTTCTGAATGTGTCATGACATCCAAGATTTTATGTCACTGATACAGTCTAAAAGTGGTCTGGCAGCCTGTGGAGCCTGTTTCTTTAATGGCAGATAGATCTGACTGTCATCATAACTCTGATGCCATGCTTCTTCATACTGATATATCGCACAAATAAATATAGACGAGAAACATCCATCCATCCATCTCCTCCCGCTTAATCCAGCTGGGTCGCAGGGGCAGTTTACTGCCCAATCCTCACAGCCCCTGTCTTCCTATGAACCCCTCTGCAGGTGGAGCCCACAGGAGGGTGGACAACATGGTCCTTGATGTTAGTTCAGGTGCTGCATGTTTTGAGTTGATGGGGGAAACCGGAGCACCCGGAGGAAACCCATTCAGACATGGGGAGAACATGCAAACTCCACACAGAAAGACCCGCAACCTTCTTGCTGTGAGGCCTGAGTGTTGCCACTCGGCCACCGTGCCGCCCGTTTCTAGATCATCATCATTATATCATTGTTTCTAGACGAGAAACAATGACACTGAAATCAGACCATACAGCAGAACTTTCCCCAAAACAGTATTTTAAAGTACAATATTGTTAAAAGTCTGAGCTGCAATAAATAACAGAATGCAACACTTAAAGGGCTCATATGACTCTATTTTCTGATCTGTGTTTTACTGTAGTTTCCTCATCAGTGGTGTAGTGGGGATTTTTAAGTGGGTGTACGCGTTTCTGGGATGTTCTATACACACAGAACATCAATTATAGGCTACAACACCAGTTGAACTAACGTTAAATTTAATGTTTTACTACTCCAAAATAATCACAGGCCAACGTTATTAAGCATAACTCGCATTAGAACAATGATCAACAAACATTTCAATAACCCGCAGACAGCGCTGCCTCGAAAGCAAAAAAAAAACAGAGTAACTTACAGTTGATGTTTTCATTGACTGTCAAAGAAACCACCACACTGGGTTGAATACACAAATCACTAATGGACGAGCACACCTTGCAGCAAAGTTTCCCGTCCTTATCATCGATCCAGGGATAGGCCTCCTTCTTTCTCTTCCACATGTCTTCACTCCAAATCGCAAACAGTGAGCTACTGGAGCTCCCCGCCACCTCCGTGCTAGCATCACCATGGCTAGCATTAGTTGATGAAATGACTTAGGTGTTGGCGCTGACTGGTTGCTCAACTTGCTCACACAAAGTCTCTGAATTGGGTGTCTGGATACTGGTGGCGTCTTTCTCTTTCCGAAAATAAAAATCAATGTTTTTCTGCTTTTTCTCTGTCATTTTAGTGCAGGGCTGAAACCGAAATAAAAATTGAACGTGGCGTCAGGAGAAGTGGGTGGACGGCGTACCCCCGCGTACCACGCCCACTACACCCCTGTTCCTCATCACAAACACACCTGGAGTTGTGTTTTGTTTCATTCGCACGTTTAACACACAAACCTGCAGATTTACTGTACACTGAGTTCTTCTCTATACAGAAAACACTGTTCCACCTGAACTAACATCAAGGACCATGACATCCACCCTCCTGTGGCTCCACCCTCCTGTGGCTCCACCTGCAGAGGGGTTCATGAGGGGGGGGTCAGGTGCTATGAGGATTGGGCAGTAAACTGCCCCTGTGACCCAGCTGGATTAAGTGGGAGAAGATGGATGGAAAACTGTTCCAACCTGTGATGTCATGTGATAATTAGGGGTAGGACATTAAGGCATTAATTACGATGAATTAATTACAAAGAAAATAATTCATTCAAAATATTAACGCATTTTATCGTAATTTGCAAGCCAAGCAACACAGAACATTTGTCAGTGCACCGTGTCGTGGTACGGCAATTATACTGACGCACACTTCCGAGTACAACACTAAATCCACGCTGCAGCTATCGGCTCTATTCACGCTTACGTCACAAAGCAGGAAGACGTTTGGAAACGTGATGATGACTGCCGACAGGCTCTGTTCACAGGAGTAAATCTGTTAAAATCTGGGATAAATGAGAAAATGTCCCAGTTTTCTTCATCTCCAGGTCATTGTAGCATTTCATTATGTTCAGCTCATCAACAGTTCCAGCCGTACCTCAGTTTTCATCATATCCCCACTGACGCACAACTCTTTCTCGCACTGGTACATGTGATTAGAAGAGACGAGGGTGCAGAATTCCAGATGATTCCAAACAGCACATACGTCTGCAGTCTTTATTTTACCAACCATCACATTTACTTCAGTGGGTTTGATCACAGTCGGTCGAGCCCAGAGTCGGGAACTACAGAAGTTGTCGTCACATGTTTCCAGATGCCTTCCTGGTTTGTGGCGTAAGCGTGAACAGAGCCTATGGGGCATGAAAGGTCTTCTGGGTGGTACATTTCTATTCCAAAAACTACCCGATGGAAGTATTGGCAAAGGCGTAGTTTATTGCAAAATGTGCATTAAAGAGTCTGCAAATGTCAGAAGCACCTCAACCCTACACAGTGTCTGTTTGATTCATGATTTCTATTATGACCCAAATAAAAACATGTGGGAATGACCAAGAATCTCATATGAGACGTGGCTCTTGACACCAATTATTTGGTGATATATTCAAAGAAACGGAGTTAATTGTGGGAGTTTATAAACCACCATGTGTCCAATATTTAATATTTCTAACATGAAGTGTAAATACTCCAGTCCTCGTCCTCAGCCCTTCTGACCACACTGCAAATTCCTCTCATCTGGCCAAAATTTTAAAACTTATATCAGGTTATTCATCTTGTTTTTAGATTTATTATCTACTAGTTTTGAACTGGTTGTATAATCTTAAAAAGTGTCACATATATTTCTTCCCTGACTCAACTAGTCAGAAAACTTTTTATTTAGGCAATAAATGTGTAAAAGAAGCTACAGTCCA
>CM060672.1:33645711-33743211 GCA_030686955.1 Odontamblyopus rebecca | reverse complement strand
GCCACCCGAGAGGACAATGTGCAAACACAAACCGCTCATTTAGGCCGAAGTGTTTACCTGTGTTTCTGACCAATCACAGCACAGCAGCCACACAACCTGAAAGAGTCAAGAACAGAAAAATGTGACATTTCTAGGAAAGTTTTAAGAAAAATGTTGATGCATACTTTTACTTTCTTGGATCACAAAGTTAAACTATCTGAACTATGGTAGTGAGGGGTTATGGTATAAAGAACAATTTCTTACCCAAAGAAGCAGTAAACAAGTCCCAGCCTGAAAATACAATCCATTAGTTCACTTTGATTTTCAAATCGACTCTTTATTGACTTCAAGGAAGTAAAAGTTTGTTCTTTTAAGACGTCTTGAGTAAAATATGAATATGTCCAGCATGGACTGATACTGTAGGAATGGAAGGGTTGCTAATTTGTTTACTGTTGTGTCTCTGGGCAAGACATTTCAGATCGGGGGTTTATTCTTGGCCGATGCGGACAGATTTTTTAGAATCCAGAGAAAATGCGGAGTCTGATAACCTCTGCTCTTTTGGGATCACTTTTGAATTGATTGGACTCATCCCCAGGGCCACAGTGGATCCCAGTTAGTCCAGAGTCCTCTTGGCACAAAGCTGCTCACATCAGACTCTTCTTATTTTCAGGTGGCTGTTTGGCCCATACACCATCTTAACTCCAAATGAAACAAAACAATGCAAAATCCAGTGGCCTTTTCCTTACTTAGTTTTCTTCATTATTTTATATTTATTGTTGAACTAAGGACATTAATATTTTTGGATTTTTGAAAAACTATTTGGAGCCGAGTTCCATATCAGGAATAGGAATTTATTTAGGGAAAAAATGGAGTCCATGGAGCCGGAAGTGCATCCATGCTCACTTCCTGTTTGGAACGTGGCGGCTAGTGAGTTAACTATGTCTGCCTGAATATTTTATCATAGTTTATACATGTTTAAATTCACGTCTGTGTGAAACACAAGCTCCATGGTTCGAAAGTCGGCCTAAAAAGCCAGTGTGATGGATCTAACCCAGTCCATTTGTGTCCACAGCCCGCTGTCCTACAGCCCCCAGCCCCCTCCCGCCCCCATGACCATGTCCATGGTGAAGCCCGAGGCCACTTCACCTCCCCCCTCCCACCACCGGGGGGCGCTGCAGGGGGACCTCCGGGACATGATCAGCATGTACATCCCAGGTGGTGCGGGGGACAGCCCCGATGCCACTGGGGCAGCAGCGGCCGTGCACCACCGGGGGAGCTACGGCGCGGTCCAGCCGCACTACCTGACCCCGGGCAGCATGCCGCTCACACACATCTGAGGAGGCCACGCCCACTGCCGGACAGGCCACACACCCTCGTACCCTGACCACGGCCACTGGTTTCTGGGACTCCGCCTGTGTCGACTGCGCATGCAGGAGTGGTCAGGTGGGCTACACGTCGGGGGACTAGTTTTCTATAGGCTTGGTACATAATCCGAGTGTTCTGTTAAGTGCGCCACTGCTGCTGACCACGCCTACTGTAGGATGGCCACGCCCATTTTCTGGACTCTATTTGTTGACCTGACTCTTGTAGTGTCAGGTGCCTGTGCCCTGCTGTGGGCCTGACGCGTAACCGAAGGCTGCACTGGCCACACACACTTCCCACTCGACTCTGTTTGTTTTTTACTTGTCCATTTGTACATAGACCTGACTCCACATCCAGGGGTTTAACCTGTGATGTGAGGGCACCACTTTTCCCTTTTACTGACCATGTCCACTGTACATTGACCATTCCACTTACAAACTGACTGCACACGCCTGGTTTTTAGGACTAAAGTTGTATGGACTTGTATGTTTGTCACATGGGCGTGTTTTATACAGTTTTTAAAGGTGTAGTGTGGACACAACTGAGCAGGACGGGACATGGATTTCCTTCCTACCTCCTGGTTCCTGGACGGCATGAACAGCGCCCTGGATGTTTTTATGTGTCCTTCTGGAAGACTGTGTCAAACTTCTGTTGGACAATCAGCACTGGACTCACCACCATAGTTTTCCATGTTTTGTTTGTAGAAATGTCTCAACATTCCATGATGACGCTCTTAATAAGAGTGAGTTTGACCTAAATGTATATTTTAATAAAATGAAGTGTTTTTAATAGTCACCTCTCTCTGAGCTCTGCTTTGTCCACATCTGCCCTCTGAAAGACGACCATCATATAGGGGACAGGCGACATTTTTACACCATTTATAGTATTTAATGAAACTCTTTTCACTGACAGAATAGTGCACAACAATAGGCTCTATGTGTAATAGCGATGGGCAACCTGACTGTTGGCGTCACTACTTCCTGTTCAGTTTGATCTGAGGTTTTTGCCGAGTCGTGCTGAAATGAACACACACCCCTGTAGCATTAGGACAGCCTCAGATGAGTGGTTTGAGAGTTCTGCATGGAGCCGATAAACTAATAAACCAACAGAACAGAGGTTTCTTGCATTAACAGATTAACTTAAATTTTAATAAGCTGTTTATTTTATGTTTGAACTTGGAGACACAGTGAGTGCTGCTGTGCACAGAGCCGTTAAACAGGATCCCTGATCTGCTGTTTATCATTTTGAACCTACGTTTGAAGCACTTTTAACAGTGGCTCTAACAGGTATAGGCTGTATTGCTTTTCTATTTAGAGTCTTGAGTTGACAAAATATTTGGTTAATGTTTCTATGTGGAGCAGGTCTCTGTAATAAAGACCCTTATCCTAAGAGATATTAAAGTGAAAGTCCCCAGTTCAGCCCAGTTCAGTCCAGTTCTGGGAAACAGGGTCCCCAGTTCAGGGGTTTCCAACAATGGAAACCCCTGAACTGGGGGTTTCAGGGTTCACTGAAATCCTGAAACAGGGTTTCAGTGAACCTGAAACAGTGAACCCAACAGTGGGTTCACTGTTTCACATTAGTGTTTTATCAGTGTTTAAGAATGGCCCTGTGTGTGTCTGCATCTCTCAACACTGCGCTTTTCTGGTTCATGTTGGTTCAAATGTAATTCAAGTGCCCAGAACACACAGCATCTACCAGAGATTCACTTAGGCCTGTAGTACAGGCTGTAGTACTGGGTGCAGTACAGACTATAGTACTGGGTGCAGTACAGACTATAGTACTGGGTGCAGTACAGGCTGTAGTACTGGGTGCAGTACAGGCTGTAGTACTGGGTGCAGTACAGGCTGTAGTACTGGGTGCAGTACAGGCTGTAGTACTGGGTGCAGTACAGGCTGTAGTACTGGGTGCAGTACAGGCTGTAGTACTGGGTGCAGTACAGGCTGTAGTACTGGGTGCAGTACAGGCTGTAGTACTGGGTGCAGTACAGGCTGTAGTACTGGGTGCAGTACAGGCTGTAGTACTGGGTGCAGTACAGGCTGTAGTACTGGGTGCAGTACAGGGTCCCCCTGGGGCCATATGTTAATTCAGTCATGCTTGTCATTTGCCTGGGACCCAGAATACTCACTACTTGAATACTTTATGAAGACATGAGTCTGTTCACCAAGCTCAGAGGAGTGTGATTGACCTGTGGATTAACCAGTCAGGGACACACATGGTGCATCAGTATCAGAGAAAAGCACTAAACTTTGTTAAGCTGAGGTGAGATACATTGGACGGTTAATCATAGACGACCAATGAGCTCCTTTGTTTAACACTGAAATAAGCCCGTCATCTGCAGGAGCCTGTGTGGTCAGAGACGAGACAGAGTGAGGACCAGACTAATAACCCTCTGTAAAAGAAATACACAGGGATCAGTCTGGATTTGCCAGGCAAACATGTCATTTCCAATTGCATTGACATGTGATACTTGTAAACTTCTGTTCCCAGTGGAGACACAGACACATCAGAGCTGCACATTAAGACGTCTCATTAAGACTTGAGTTTGTCTTAGGACCAGATCAGCTCAACACCAGCGGCCTGTTTCCCATGAGCTCTGGCCTGTGGAAAACATTTTCACACATAAACACAGTGATTTCTTCATATATTTGTGTCGTCCTGGCCTGATCTTTAAACCTCCCCCTGATATGCGCCCCCCTCGTCCCCTTCCTCTTGAGTAATTGGCCGTTTCGCTCCTCCATTGTGGCTGTCCCCTTTCAGTCCGCAGGTGCACTCCGTAAAGGATTCCTCCGCGCTCCTCCCCCCGGGGCCCTATTGTCCGGGGGCCCCACCACACCATACGCCCCCTCCTCCTTGCCGGACCCCCTCCACCCCCGCACCCCTCCAACCCCCGTGGAGACCCAAATTGGGGGGCTATACTACCTTTTTTTCTTGGGGACTCTCTCCCGGGCTCAGGCTTAACCCTTTCACTCGCCGGGAGCAGCTTTCTCATGGAAATGAGGATGGGGCGAGGGAGGGGAGGAGGGGGAGGAGGGGGAGGAGATGAGGGGGCGGTGGGACTCCCCAAACATCAAAAATGATGTTGGGAGAAAAAAGAGCGCTCACATTTCCCAGTGAAAGTGAAAGCAGCGTTGGTCATTCTGTCTGCAGACTACAAGCATGTCTACAGTTTGGAGCTAAAGGGGCACTGCGTAACTTTTCTGGTGGGTTTATAGACATCCACATATCACCATAGAGATGTTATAGCCTAGAATATTGTAAATTGATTTATCTAGCATTTTTGCTCAATCACAGATGGGTTTTTTTTTTTATTGTTCAAAAATACCCAGAAAAACACACTTTCTTAAGGTGAAGGGGCTTGCCTCTCCACAGACCTGACATCCAACCCGGCCTGGTGGCATTACCCCTTTGTCTAAGTTTGATGCCGTACTGTGGAGCATTCCTGACAAAGCAGTAACATCTCCATGGAGATGAGTCGGTGGTGTTACCCTCCTCCAGAGAAGTTACATAACGGTCCTCATAATGACGTCAAAATGTTTGTTTCACTGTTTTGGGACAAGTTGAGGTGCGTTTAAGTGCACTGCAGTGACATGTGGGGAGAGAAAGGGACCATTTAAAGGGCCCAGGTGTAGTTTCGTCACCACAAACAGACCTGGAGTTGTGTTTCAGTCACACATGTTTAATACACAAACCTGCAGATTTAGGATGAGTTCTGACAAAACAGAAAACACTCAGCCCTGGAACTGCCTCTATTGAACTAATGTGAAAAGAAGGTGAAAAGAGCTGTTAACTTGAAAACTACTACAAAACATCACAAGGTGGAGCAGAGCGTTCTGAATAAAGGATTATTGAAACACATGTGAATGAAACAAAACATAACTCCAGGTCTGGTTTTGATGAGACAACCTGCTAACACGGCTAAAGCTCACGAGAGAGAATCTTGCGTAATTTAGGACCTTTAACGTTGACTTCCAATGTAAAAAAAATTAACTTGAGATTGTGAGATTTGAAATTTAAAGCGGGGAAAAGAGGGGGAAATGTAAGCCTTTGTCACAAAAGCTTGTCAAAAATTTAAGACACAAACACTTAAATCTATCAGAAAATGACTTTAAAGTAGTGAAATGATCTGTGCAGCGACATCGTTTTACATGTCAGGTTATCTTAAAATAAACGAATTTTAGACAAGAATGACGTCTCAGAACTACTAAGTATCAGAAATCTGAAAACAAGATGAAGAACCTGATACAAGTTTTAAAATCTTGGCCAGATCAGAGACATTTTCAGTGTCGAGCCGAGGCTAACTGAAGAAATGTACAGATTTATGCTAAAGAACACAAATTTTAAAAAATATTTTCTGTTAATCAAATGTTTTGTTTACTGTGGATCCTGGACACGGACACGAGTGTAAATATTGCACCAGCATCTCTCAGGGTCAAAATAAGCGCACATCTAATTCCAAAAGCGTTTTATTGTTTGGAAGAACAGGAAGTGCATGTTAGCATGCTAGTTGTTTTTAGCTTTCACATGACCGCAAAGCAAAAAAAAACTTGAAAAAGCTCATATAAACTCATCGTGGTGAATCATTAAGACTTAGAAAAGTTGAAGAAGCCCTTATAAACTCATCATAGCGAAACATTAGGACTCAAAAAGATGAAAAAGCTCTTATAAAGTCGTGGTGACTCGTTAAGACTTGAAAAAGCTCTTAGAAACTCATCATGGTGAATCGTTAAGACTCAAAAAAGATGAAAAAGCTCTTATACAGTCATCATGGTGAATTGTAAGGACTTAGAAAAGTTGAAAAAGCTCTTTTAAATTCATTGTGGTGAATCATTAAGAATCAAAAAAGATGAAAAAGCTCTCAAACACATCGTGGTGAATTATTAGTACTTAAAAAAAATTGAAAAAGCTCTTATAAAGTCATCGTGGTGAAGCATTAGGACTTAAAAATACGAAAAAGCTTTTATAAATTCATTGTGGTGAATTATTAGGACTTAAAAAAGTTGAAGAAGCGCTAATAAACTCATTGTGGTGAATCATTAGGGCTCAAAAAAGATGAAAAAGCCATCATCATCATCGTGGTGAATTGTTAGGATTTATAAAAGTTGAAAAAGTTATGCTAAACTCATCGTGGTGAATCATTAGGACTTAAAATCATGAGGATTCAAACAAACAGAAAAGGCTCTTATAAACTCATCGTGGTGGATCTTTAGGAAAAGTTCTGTTTTTCGCGTTTTTAAGTCGGTCAAAAGCATCGATAGTTTTAAATAAATAATCGGAACATCCCTTCTAGTGACTCGATACTCAATACCGATTCCGATATCACAATGACAATAAAAACAGTCGTTCTCCAGACGATGAAGATGTGATTTTCAACTGTGAAACACACATCTCAGAATCAGTTTGCGTATCGATTAGTATCTCATTTTTCGATACTTTTGACAACCCTAATCCCTTCGCACCGAGTCCTTCTATTTGTCCAAATGTTGAGGAGGGGTTCGGGGGTGCAGGGTCGGACGGTGGGAGGGGCGGGGGTAGGAGGGGAGGAGGGGGTAGGGGGGCAGTTAGATTTTCTGCTCCACTGCACTCCCTCTCTTAGCAACGGGCACTGGGCTTCAACTAATGGTTTCCACGGCGACGCACAATGACTTAGCCCGAGGAAGAAAGAGGAGCAAAGAAGCATCACCACTAAGTCTCCAGGGCCTTCACTGTGATAGGGCAATTATACAGGGAGTTTGAGCAGATATAAGAGCGGATTTCATATGCAGAAAGACTTTTTGGCAGTTCATAGCTTTATCCAACTTATCTCAGATCAGATTTCGCTTTTCTTTGACCGATTTCCTGTTTAAAGGTTTAAAATTACGCAAAATTGAACCTTGTGAGCTTTAAGTCATGTTAGACTGTTGTTACCCCATCAAAAACATTCCTGGAGTTGTGTTTTGTTTGTGTAATTCTTTATTTTTAGTCTATCCATGTCTCCAAAGCTCAAAATGTTCTGTTCCACCTTGTGATGTCATGACGTCAGCCTTTTCAGTCCGGGCACCTCGGCTTTGGACCGACGTGCACCATCAGTATCATCTTTTAAATTACTTCTTAAGACGCATTTTTATCGGTTGGCCTTCTGGTTTTAGCTTGATTTTATTTCTTATTTCTTTATCTATTTTATTTATTTATTATAATTATTATAGCAGTAGCAGAAGTAGCAGTAGTAGTAGTAGTAGCAGTAGTAGTAGTAGCAGTAGCATTAGCAGTAGCAGTAGTAGTAGTAACAGTAGTAGTAGTAGTAGCAGTAGCAGTAGCAGTAGCAGTAGCAGTAGTAGTAGCAGTAGCAGCAGTAGCAGTAGTAGCATTAGTAGTAGCAGTAGTAGTAGCAGCAGTAGCAGTAGCAGTATTAAGGCAGCAGCAGTAGTAGCAGCAGTGTTAAGTATGCAGCAGCTGGCAGTAAGCAGCAGCAGCAGTAATACAAGCAGTATTATTATTAATGTGCAGTATTAACGCATAATAGCAGCAGTCAACAATAATGTGCGTGTAGTAATGATGGGTAATAGCAAGTAGCAGCAGTGGTAGTAGTAGTAACAGTATGTAGCCATTAAGGCAGTAAGTTATTATTATTACAATTGGCTGTTGGTTGATCTGTTAATTGTTGTTAGTAATGTTGTTGCTACATGTAACTATTGTACCAATAACCATTGTTGGCTGCTTCGCTGGTTAGTTGTTGTATGTCAGTTGTTGTCATTGTATTTGGTTGTTACTACACTATGCTGTCTTGTTGTTGTTGTTACATATGTCTTGAGTTGTCAGTTGGTTGTCATTGTTGTTTGTCGGTTAGTCGTAATTGTCATGATTAGTTATCATACATCCAGTTACATTGCTCATTGTTATTAATAATAATATCATTATATATATATATGGTTGTTGAGTTGTACTATATATATTAATATTGTCATATATCATTGTCATTGGTTATTGTCATTGTCATTAATTATAATGTTGTATATTGCTATTGTTGTCATTGTCACTGTTGTTGTTGTTTTGTTATTGTATGTTACATATGCTACATGTACAATACATGTTCGTTGTATATGCTATTATTGTATATTATTATGTGTCAATGTGGTAATTGTCATTGTGAGTTGTTGTCCATGATGAGTGAAAGAATTATTGATTGTTGTTGGTTGCTCATTGATGTCATCAATATCATTGTTGGTTGATGGCAATTAATGTTGTTGTTGGTTATTGAGTTGTCATTGTTGGTCAAACCGCAATACTATGTCATTATTACATATGTTATATTATTATTATGTCATTATATTCTAGCAGTGGCAGTGAATTGCCCATGGTGGTTGGTTTGTTGTTGTTGCATTCGTTGTATACGATGGCTGGTCGTTGGTTGGTCATTGGCATTCATTAGCGGTCATTGCTCGTTTGTTACATATTACGGTGGCGGTAGTCATTATTGTTCAGTGGTAGTGCATTGGCTGAAAGATCATCATTGGTTGTCATTGCTTTGAGTTGTTGTCAGTTGTTGTCATTGTCATATTATTCATTGGTTGTGATGATAACGATAGCATTATTATTATTATACCAACGGTAATGTCATTAATATTATCATTGTAATAATTATTATTGGGTTGTTGTCATTAATGCATGTATTACGTTATTGTTGTTACAGTAGCCGTTGTCATTATTCGGTTGTTATTGTTGTTGTTAGCCATGTCATTAGTGGTCATTGTCATTAACAATTGTAACGATGTGATATTGTCATTATTATTGTCATTATTGGTTGAGCAGCGACATCATATATGCTGTTTGTTGTTAGCACTGCTAAGGTTGTTGCCAGCTTAGTAGGTTGTTGTTAACGGTTAGCTTGTTGGTTGCTGCAGTTGTTATTGTCATTATTGCTCGTGTTGTTATTGTAATTAGCAGTGGTTGGTTGTGGCAATTGTTAATTGGTAGTTGGCAGTTGCCAATGCTATTGGTTATTATGTCATGTTGATTATTGTCATTGCTCAATGTTTGGTTGAATTATTACATTGTTGTTGTTGTTCATACTACAAACCAGTAACAGTATGATAATTTGATTACATTAATCCATTATAATGCATAAGAGCCATATTTTACATTGTTGTTACAACTGAAATTATTGCTGTTCATTGGTTGTTGGTTGCAGTATGATAACATTGTTGTTAACCATTGTTGTTGCTCATGTAATTGGTAACAGTATTATGTTGTCATGTATTATTGCTGTATTAATACAATCAGTTGTCATTGGTTATATTACAAGTTGTTTATTAACAGTTGATTGTCATTGTGATCATTATTATTGATATGTCATGATCAGTTTGTCAGTTGTTTACATACTGCTTGTAGTTGAAGAGCTATTGTTTGGTTATTATTACACAGTCATATTTGGTTGTTGAGCCATAATGATAACAATGATGATAGTAACTTCGAGCCAAGCAATGATTAACAAATCATCATGTTGTTGTCATTATTATTGTTGGTTGCTTGTTTGTTGTTTCATTATCGAAAGAGTTATTATTGTTATTGTCATTATTGGTTGGCTATTGTCATAATGTTAGTTGGTTATTGAGCCTATTATATTGTCATTGTATTATAACAATGTTACTACAAGTAACAATATTGATGTTGTTTAATTAAGCAGCCATTATTATCATTGTTTAGTCAAGACGGTCAATATCATTGTAACATTGTAGTAAGAGAATATTGTTATTGTTATTAGTTAGTTGTTGTCATTGTAATATTTGTCTGAGCCATTATTAACATTGGTTTATTATCATTATTAAGTAATTGCTCGTTTACATTATTGTCATTGTCATTGTCATTTGGCTGCATGTATTGGTCAATTAACGGTGTGATGTTGAAATATTGTAGCAGTTAGATTACAGTGTATTATTATTAATTATAAATTACAACCTGTCGTGTATTACAACTACATATATTAATGCTTCATTGTTGATGCATTATTTATTTTTTGTCAGTATTCATATTATTATTAATTAGATGGTACATGCATGTTGCAGTATTATTGAGTCATTATTGTTGTTGTTGTTGATATTACAGTTTTGTTATTATTCATAAATCAACTAGTTATTAACTGGTTATTTGCTGTTGTTATCACGGTTGTCATTATCATTATTATTAGCAGTGAAATCATTATACTGCTGTCGTTATTGTCATTATAACAGTTGGTTACATATTACATGAGCTATATTGTTACATTTAATGGTTACATTGCCAGCTATACTGGTTGTCATTAGCTCATTATGTGGTTGTTAACTGTTGCTCATATCATGTACATTAATGTAATGTGTTAGCGGTTATTATTATTGGTTATATTATTTGTTATTGTTATTATTTGTTATTCGTCATTGCTGTTAGGTTTGTTTGGTTGATTGCTGGTTCATTATTACAATGTGATTGTCATTGTGTCATTGTCATTGTTATGTCATTACATTGTTGGTTATATGTATTTGTCACAGCCATTGCTCGTTGTAATGTGATTATCATTGTTGTCATTGGTTGTTGTTATTGTTACATATTGTCATTATTACGCATGTTATTATTCATATAGTTATGTTGATCATTAACCCATATTATTGTCATTATCATGTCATTCGTTGTCATTACTCATTACATATTATTATTGTCATTAGTAACAGTAGTATAGCAATTATTGTCATTATTATTATATTAGAGTTGTTATTATTATTGTTCATTAATATTGTTGTTATTACGAGCTATACTATTTGATTCATTATTACATGTTGAAGCTATTATTGATATTGATAACATTACAGTATTTATTAAAGTAAATTGTTGTATATTCATTATATTATTATTGTTAATACATTATTGTTCATCATTGGTTACACAATTGTTGTTTATTATGCTCGGTTGTTATTATTACATTATTCATGTCCACACATGGTTGATAGGCTATTAATACCATTGAGCTAGGTTGTTTGTCATTGCTCATTAAGTCATATGAGTCATTATATTACTTGTTACATCAATTAATGGTCATCAGTTACTATTGTCATAATTACATTGTTATCATTATTCTATTATTATCATTGGTCATTGGTGGTATTACATTATTCGGTCATGTCATTGTCATTATTATGGTATTGTCATTGTTAAGAGCTCATTATTCGGTAGAGAAATATTATTGTTGTTGTCATTATTAGCAGTGGTATTGTTAATGGCTGGCGTCATTGGCTTTAGTTAGTTGGTTATTATTGTTAGTATTGTTGGTTGTAAGTTGTCGGTTATTGTCACTAAGAAATTACATTGTTTGCTCGTTATTGCTCATTACATTAGTCGATTGTCACAGTTGTTAGCATTGTTGGTTATTGTTATTGTTGCTTGTTAATATTGTTGCTATTGGGTTGTATTGTCATTATTGTTGTTGTTATACTGTTCGGTTGTAGTTCATTAATTGTTGCCATTATTGGTTGTCATTGTCATTGGTATGTTGGTTTGGTTACAGTCATTATTCATTATCATTGTCATTGTTGGTGTCATTGGTTGCTGTCATTATTCATTGTCATTATTGAGCGTTTGTTTGTTGCTCATTGGTTGGTTGGTTGGTGCTGAGCTATTGTTATTATTGTCATTATTGCTTGGTTGTTTTGCTGCTTGTCATTAGAAGTCATTATTGGTTGAAGTTGCCATCCGTCAATTATTATTATTATATTATATTGAAATTGTTCATTATTATGAGCTATTATTCAGTTGTTTATTGTTGTTCATGAGATTGGTTGTTGAGCTATTATTGTTGTTGAGAAAGATTATTGTTGGTTGCTTGTTCATTATTACAAGCCATATTATACCATTATTATTATCATTGTTCATTATCACATATTGTCATTGTCTACATTGTTGTCATTATCATATCATTGATGTTGTTCATTGTTACATTGGTTCACCATTCGTTGTCATTATTGTTCATTATTATTGTCAGTGTTGCAGTAGCAGCATTATTGAATTGTTAGCAGTAATGCAGTATTGTCATATTAGCAGTCATTATAGGCATATTACATTAGTTGTAGCAGTAGCATTATTGGTTATTATTCAGTATCATCATTATTAAGTATTAATATTAGCATTGGTTGTTATTGTCAATTGTCATTATCATCAGTTCATTGTATTCAGTTGTATTATTATTATTAATTGTAGTAGCAGTAGCAGCAGTAGCAGTAGTAGTAGTAGTAGTAGTAGTAGTAGTAGTAGTAGCAGTAGTCATATGAAGTGGTAGTTTCTAAGTGAACAGCTTCTTTTCCCTTTAGTTCAGTGGAGATCAGCAGTTCCAGAGGCTGAAATTATCCAAATGAGTCTAGTGAAGGTGTGTGGAGTTTAAAAACACAGTGGAGCACTCCCTGTATCACCACATGACATCACAAGGTGGAAGAGAGTGTTTTCTGTTTGAGAGAAGATCTCAGTCTAAGAAACACAAAACACAACTTCAGACGAGGAAACAACAACAGGACATAGATCAGAAAACAGTGTCACATGGGTCCATTAGTCAGACAGAGACGGTAGAAGAGACTCAGGAATAAACGGTATTTGCTCCTCAAATAAGAGACACGTAAAGAGTCACTGACGTCACTTCTGATTTATAATGTGAAGTGGATGTGATCTGAAGGACAAAATATTAAATAATACAAAAAAAATCTGTTATTCTCAAAGGACAGACACAAAAATGAGACAAACATAGAAACACAAATGTTCAGATCATTTCAGATGGTCACATAAAGTTTGGGTCACCAGCCTTTTTGAACCAGAGCTGCTTCATGGGCACTGAGTCCAAGGCACGGGTTTGATTCTCTCTTCAGAAATAACAAAGTCGCTCATTTAAACTTCATGGATCATGGACATGTTTTTGAGATACGGTCATTTTTAAATCTATATAAATGCAGAATCAAATCACATTTTAGGTGCAGTCACTGGTGAGTTCTGCTCTTTTTAGAACTGTGTTGGTGACGCCTGCTTTAGACTCACAATGGGACGAGGAACCAAAACTCAAGTGTTTTTATTGAACTTTCCATTAGATATACAAAAATACTTTTTACGCCCAAAGCCCAGAACAAACTCGCCCTGTGGCACCAACAAAATATATACAAATATTATTACTCACTGAAGAAAGTCCTGTTCCTCCTGTGAAATAAGTGAAGGATCAACATGTTCTCACGTGGGAGTAAAGATTTGCCTCTAGAAAAGTACTCGGATCAGTATAATTTGTTTTAAAGTTCCTCAGGTAAATGTGAATGAGCACTATCCTCTCTGAAGGCAAATGTGTGAAATTTTGGCCAATATTGCTTCACTTTTACACTATTTAAAGATGCACTGGGCAACTTTTCTGGAGGGAATGCCTTTGTGTGTTTCCACGGAGATGTCATTTCTTGAATATTCCACACGTTGGTGCTGTTTCGACCCACCTTAAAGCAGCAGGTCAGGGCAGTCTGAACTTTATTTCACCGCGACCAGGAGGATGATGGAGGTTTTTCTTTGAGCCATTATAGATTTAAAAAGGTGTATTTTAAGTCTGTATCAATTCGGCGGCGGTTCGAGGGCCACAGTTGAGTGGATTTTTGTCTTTAAACAGCCAAAAACCTGTATATTCTTGTGATACGTTCCTAGTTTCGATGGACTGCTACATAAGTCCATAAGAATCCCGAGAACAATGGACGCTTTAAACACCACCCATTTTCAGAAGCTTTATTCATGACAATACTCAGTGTGTTTCTCCATTCTCCAGGCCAAAGGGGGTCATCTTTTCAAAAAATAGATTCAAGTTGGGCTGTAAAGGTTCCTGTACGTTCGGTGTATTGGACTCTATCTGCTCAGGTGTGACATGGCGTTTGTATGCTCAGAGATAAGGAATTTACTTATACCTAAAACGGCCCCTTCAGCTTCTTCCACCAACTTAAAGCTAAAGTCCTGTTCTTTGAACACAATTTGATGTGTTTTTTGTAACATCCTCTTGCTCTGAACACAAAAACACTAGCACAACCGACAAAGGAGCAACCTTTATTTTTATTAAAGACCATTAAATAAATACTATACAGAATCCAATGTAGAAAATCTGTTACACCGCTTCTGTCCCAAAGTTTAACAAGTTCATAAAGTCACTTAAAAATAGCACTCTCCAACAGTTAAGTGTCGAAGCCCCACAGCGCTCAATGCTTAGATAGAATTTACACTGTCAAACCATCATCGAGAGGTCCATTTGGTCCACGTTGCAAAACTCCTCCCAGCATGTGGTGAGGTAGCTCAGAAAAGTGACATCAGAAAAGAATAAACAAAACAAAAAAAAAGATTAACCCACACCCTTTAATGGAACTCTAGAGGGACACGCTGGCGCCCCCTGCTGACTACTCCCGTCACTACGGCCGCTCATGATTGGGATGCCCCTGGAGGAGGAGCAGAGGCGACAGCGCCACAGTGTGGCACTGCCCTGCTCAGCCACACTGTGGCGCTGCTGCTCACACGATTAAGGTCGGTTCAGTTCAGTTGTTAAAGTTAATCTTCGGGCAATTAATTATTCATTTATTTTTTTGTTATTTTATGTTTATAATATAAAAGCTAAAAGCGTCTTCTGCTGAACTGAATGTAGTTTGCTTTTGACCGCGAGGGGCCACCGTAGTCTGTATGAACAGGAAACACTGCGTTGTGTTGGCCAGAGAGTCTTTACTAATGATTCAGATTCTACACAAGAACATGGCAGGCAGAAGACCAGGTTTATCTGTTCTATGAGAGCCCAGAGGAGCACGGGCACCCCGGGGCCATGGCCAGGGTCCACAGGCTCTGGGTGCTCTGGGCGGGTGTTCTGTGGGTGCCCTCTTTAGATGAGGTCAGCCACGTTGTTGGGCATCTCCTCGATGGTGGTGTTGTAGAAGGTCTCAATGTCCCTCAGGGTGCGCTTGTCATCCTCGGTTACCATGTTGATGGCCACGCCCTTACGCCCAAAACGGCCTCCACGCCCGATCCTGTGACACAGCAAACACACACTTACAAACTCAGCAGACACTAAACACAGAGGTCTGCAGTACAGATGACCAAAGGAAATGAAGAGGCTCCAGAGCAGGTTCTCTAGTGTGAATGAAGTGTGTGTACAAAGTCCTGTGACTGAGGCCGTGTGTGTGACCATGAAACACATTCTAAATGTTGTTAGTCAAAGCTCTTACTGGTTGGAAAGCTGAACACAATGATTTGTAATCCATTAAAAACCCATGTTGGTTTAGGCGGAGTTGTGAACTGCACTTCGATGGTTAACATCCAGGGAGGGGCAGAGAGGTGAGCTTTAAACCCTTCAACTGCAATATGAACTGTACATAGTCCACAGTAGTATGACATTGAGACCATCTGTGCGTACAAAGCTCATGCAACCACACGGTCAGTGGTTCAAACACCGCCTGGACCATTAATACATCAACTAGTATGACTGATGTGGCTGTGGTCAGAAGAGCAGAGGACGACTCATGAATCACAAATACTAATGCAGCTACATTCACTCTACACTCAAGTTCAGTGACAATATAAATCCAGGTCATTCTAATGTAGATTGAACAGAGTTCTTCTGCACTGCTGAAGCTGCTGTGAAAGCCTCTAGTGCAGTGTGCCGTTACCTGTGGATGTAGTTCTCTCGGTTGGTGGGCAGGTCATAGTTGATGACCAGAGACACCTGCTGCACGTCAATGCCTCGGGCCTGAAGGGACACACATCATCAGGTCTAACATCCATTTACACATCTGTACCCAAATCAAACACTTCCAAAATCCATTAACTAGTGCACAGAACAGTTTCAACAAGAGGCAGAAGCAGCGTCACTGCACAGACTGAGCGTCATCTGAGCAAAGCTTCAGTCACCACCACATGAGTGGAGCGTGTGCCCCGTGTGTCCTCCTCACCAGGATGTCTGTGGTGATGAGCACTCTGCTGCTGCCCGAGCGGAACTCCTTCATGATGATCTCCCTCTCCTTCTGCTCCATGTCCCCGTGCTGCAACACAAACAGTGAGACAGCGCCCGTGAGTGTCACATTATCAGCCTGACTTCAACTAGACTCTACATGAAGGTAAACATTCTAACACATTCGTCTTGATGGTGATGTTGTTGATCAATTTTATTTAAGAGGATAATTATACTGAGGAATTTGGTAAATGTATATTTTAGAGGATATTTTTGACACAGGAATTGATTTTTCATGTGTAAAATAATGTGTAAAAAATTCCTTAATGTATTTTGTACCCAAGGACTGCAGATAGAAAGGAGCTTGTAACTAAATCTGGCACAGAGCATCTTTTCTCTCTGTGTTTAATGTTTTCTGTGCACTGTCCTCATTTTAAATAAATAAAACACAGAAATAAAGAGCCTGTACTAGATTTCAAACCAGGAATTTCAGTCCCACACACTCCTTTTTGCTGCTTTGATATTGCACCATGACACAAGCCACTGTCTGGGAGAGTGTCGGGCACAAATTTGATTTCCCATGGGGCTCAGGGTCACACTTTTGTTCCAGTTTGGCAATTCTGTTACTGATATGGCCAATCCTCAACAGAATACACATTAGAGTCTCAAATCTTGACTTAGAGCATTCATCTAGACAAGTCCACATTCACATCAGTTCCAGCCCTCTGAAAACAGGGGTCAGGGGCAGCAGTGTCACTCGAGTACGGGGACGTACCAGAGCCGAAACGGTGAAGTCCCTGGAGCTCATCTTCTCGGTGAGCCAGTCCACTTTCCGACGCGTGTTCAGGAAGATGACGGCCTGCGTGATGGTCAGGGTCTCGTACAGGTCGCACAGGGTCTCCAGCTTCCACTCCTGAGGGGCAGCAAAACTTTTAGAGCGTGGAGAGTACAAAACACACAGCCACCCAGGCACAAGTGATTAGATCGGCTTTGTTTGACCGCTCACAGACGGAACAATCGTTTTGAGGTCAAGATTTATCTCAAGCACTTTCTTTGTACCAGTGGAGAACTTAAGTCGTTTGACACTTTACACCTTAAATCTTACTGTATTGCAGAAAAAACTAACTCAAATGAACAAAAGTGGTTCATTAGAGACACTTATTTGCTTTGTGCATTGTAATTTTTTCTGGTGGAGGGTCTGTCCAATGCTTTTCTCCATGGAGATGTTATTGCTTTGTCTGGAATGTTTCACAGTACGGCATTAAACCATTCTATCTTCAAATCAGACCAAGCGCAGTCAAAATGCCTGTTTTATTTAGGTATTCTTGAGCTATAAAACCTCCTGTAATTGAATGAGTAGAAAAAGTAGAGCTGTTTAATGTCACACTGCGGAACATTCCAGGCAGAACAGTGACATAACCATAGAAATAAGCAGCTGACAGACCAGTGCTCAGATAGTGACATGCCCACGCCCCCTCACCTCCTTCTCCACGTTGATGTAGAACTGCCGGATGCCCTCCAGGGTCAGCTCCTCCTTCTTGACCAAGATGCGGATGGGGTCGCGCATGAACTTCTTGGTGACCTCCAGGACGTCGGCGGGCATGGTGGCAGAGAGCAGGACCACCTGAGAGGGCAGAGAGCGGTCAGTGGGGCACAGGATAGTCACCTGACAGAGTTCCTGAGTGCTGGAGCGTTGCATCAGAAGTGTGTAAGATCATGTCTGAGGGCGCTGGGCGTGAGGAGGGCACTGCTGGACAGAACGCCCACCAGAGCTGCCCCACACGCAGATGCCCACAGTCAGTTGACACGCATGGGTTTCATCACAGCAACTAGCACACAGGCGAAGCTTCTCATGTTCTACCTCTTCTGACCATTTTGACTTCAGACATGGGCAAAGTCAAGTCCCAGATCAAGATTTCTAGAGTTTACTTGGGTCACAGTTTGTTCTTTGCCCTTCAAGACACAAAGTACCCACACTGTAGTGGCTAAAGCCAGAAGTTACTATGTAGTAGATCTGACAGATGTGCCCCTTTAATCATAATCCTAATACTCAACCATATTCATAACCATAATCATATTCCTTGAAAAAAAGTACACTTACAATGTCAAATTTTTAAATTTAAGCTCAAAGTTAAAGGACCTGTACCCAGTTTCCCCAAGAATCTGGATATAATTGGTCTTGCCACAGTGCAGATATTTTGTGTTTGGGGTCAATGTCCACAGCTTGCTGTCCGCATTTTACTGTCCAATAAGCAGCAAGTGCACATTAGCATGCTAGCCATTAGCTTTACCATCAAAAAGCTAACAGGTAGCTCCACTCAGCCCTAAGAGAAAAGCACTTGGAGGAATCACTTTGGAGCAAACTGTTTAAAACAAACTAGTTTCATTTTTCCATGTTTTTAAGTAGTAAAACTTAGGCGCCGCCCCTTTAAGAAGGCTCCTGTCCGTCTCCCATTTTGCAGCACAAATATCTGTGTCTATTAGAATAATGGCTAAAGCCCTGTAGCAGTCATTACTCACTTGTGTGCTTGAAGGCAGCTTCTGAAAAATGTCGTAAATTTGGTCCTTGAACCCACGACTGAGCATCTCGTCGGCTTCATCCAGAACAAACATTTTTATGGATTTGGATACTGCAAAGAAAACAGGACAGTAAGATGTGAGCCATGGGATTTCAGTGACATTTTGCAGGGGAAAGTAAACAATAAATTGAAAAAAAATCCAGAGATGGTGTCATTGTTTTTGACAACCAATATGTTAAGTAGGGTTAGGCTGATATGGTTGTTTTGAGCCGATATAGATATCAGATAGTTTGGTCTGCTGCTGTGGTCAACAATCACTTTTAAAACCTATAGCACGGCCCACAAACGATTTCATTTCTGTAAAAATGATCAAAGGTATTTTACTGTGATATAATAATTTAACTGTTGTAAACAGACATAACACCATTTCTATTTTGACTTATTAATCTGTTGAAAAAGGACACACAGAATGTGGTAACTCAAAAAATATCAGTATCAAATATTGATCTCAGCCAATACGGATGAAACTGTATCAATATCGGCTGATAGTGTGCCACATATGGCCCATCCCCAATGTAAAGCTATAGATAGATTATTATACATGTCAAAACAGTTGTTCATGTGGGCCAATAATCAAAACTTTGTGTGTGTGGCAGTCGGAGTTGCATCAGAAGTGTGTAAGATCATGTCTGAGGGCGCTGGGTGTGAGGCGGGAACTGGTGGACAGAACGCCCACCAGAGCTGCCCCACACACAGACGCCCACAGTCAGCTGACACGCATGGGTTTCATCACAGCAACCACCACGGCTCTGAGTGCACGAGACACGGCTCTCGCAACCGGTGCTTTTCAAATTCTAAAATGCGATGTCACAATTCCAGGAGAAGCAAGAGACACAGTTTTCCTGATTCATGACATTACATTTTGCCCGTCTAAATTCAAGGATGAATTCAAATGCTGAACTTGATCATTTCTTCTAGCTTCTATTGTTGGTTTATAATACGCTGCCTCCATGACCCAGCTGGATAAAGCGGAAGAAAATGGATGGCATATAATATTATTGGCTTATAATATGTGCTACATTGGATGGTGTCAGTGTGGCAGTCCGTCACCTATGACAAACATATTTCAGTTCAGTGTTGAATGCCTCTCCATGTTCCAGTTCACGCCGTCACATAATAAAATTTGAATTTTAATACTATCGAATGTAAATATCATACTTTATCAAAGCTTTGTGTAATGTAGGACCACAACAATAAGAACAAGGCTCAAGATCATTTTAAAGTGTCAGGAAACATCTACTTTCTTCTGTGTGATTTCGTTTAGATCAATATTTGCTTTTAGCTTCAGATTCAAAGCTTTTGTATGTAGTCATGGTGTGTGCCGTCAGTGGTGCACTAGTGCTGGAGCAGGGGGCTCCCACTTACACAGAATACGGCGGCTCAACATGTCGAAGACTCGCCCTGGGGTGCCCACCACTATGTGAGGCACGTCTTCTGTCAGCCTCTGGGACTCTTGTCGAACATTGGTTCCTCCAATACAGGCATAACATGTGGCACCTAAGTAATCCCCCAGGGCGTCCACCACTTTGCGGATCTACAGGGGAGCACAGGGCACTGTTAGCTCCAGAGCTTTAGAGTAAGTACTTTAGTGAAAGGTTCAATGTGTTCATAGTCAGAGAAATACATGGTCTATCAAACATGATGGTGACAGGTCCGCACGGAGCATAAGAAACAGTGGGCACATGCACCTGCTGAGCCAGCTCTCGGGTGGGGGCCAGCACCAGAGCTTGTGTGGCCTTTAAACTCAAGTCCAGCTTCTGCAAGATGGAAATGGCGAAAGTGGCTGTCTTTCCAGTTCCAGACTGGGCCTGAGCGATCACATCAGAGCCTGAGACACAAACACACACATCACTGATCTGCTCCAAAGGACCACAGGGCAGAGGTCCAGATGTTTGAACGGTCAGGTTACTGTCCTTCATTCATATGTGCAGACCTCAGGAAGAAGTCAGAGGTCAGCCTCAAGGCAATGTTTGTAAAGAACTACAAAAATGGAGCCCAGGAGATATGTGAACAGATGGGCCTCCATCTCTTTCAGCACCTTCACATTTGGTTTAATCTACATACAGGTAGCTCCATTTAAGGACTGAAACCTGAGACACCAGGACAGTCCTACCTACTTTATTACATAACAGTCTGAACAATGCTTATTCTACTACGCTAACCTTTTACACTGTTGTAAATGAGTACTAGAACACATACAGTACTGTGAACAGTAGACACAAACACTGTGTGTCTATATTACAACACTGTTACAGTTGATTTTACTACAGCTGAAGTGAGCCTATAGAAACTGCACCAAGGTGTTAGTCCTGCATCTATTGAATGAGTCATTAATAATAGGTGTCCTTTCTAACATGCTCACCTTGAATACACGGCCTGATGGCTCTCTGCTGGATGGCAGAGGGCTTCTCAAAACCATAAGCGTAGATTCCTCTCAACAGTTTCTCATGCAGGTTCATCTCATCAAAGTTGTCCACCACCTCGGACCAGTTTCCCTGAGGACATCACACAGAGATTAGGCCACCACCGTTGCTAGACTAGAGCAGCTCCACTAATACAGAATTAAAGTTCTAAAAAAAAAAAGCCATTATCTGGATTTTTTTTTAGAAGACTTAGGGTATTCACAGATATGTTTCTCATAAGAACATTACGGGAATGGATGAAACTAAACCAAATACTTGTGTCAACATTTTTCTTAAACTGAATGCCAACTTCAACATTTGGGGTCTATCATTGTTGCTAGTATTCCAAGAGCCAGTAATACAAGAATTCCTTTGACAATGACAATGCTTTGTGGATTCCAGACAATCATGTAGTTATAGCGTTAAGGTATAAGCTTTAGGCCCCCTCCTGACCGAGACGTTCTGAGTTCCCACTCCCCCTCTTGTGATTTTTATTGGGTGGAAACTTACCTCAATGACTCCATCTGGCTCCATGCCATCGGGGCCATTTTCACTGTAAGAAAAAGAACAAATGAATAACGCGTCTAACGTAATATTTGCCCTAGTGTTCGCAAGTGGGACACAAGGCCGCGCTATCACGGAAGAGTGTTTTATGACTCACGGGGCTTCGCAATACCACCTAACAATCCGCCATTTTCACGACAAACAGTTAGTTCCATCGGGTTTGCCCTAAGATACCCTGAGGTAACCGAGCGGGGGAAGCTACAGAACAGGCTGATGAGGAGCGCGTAGAAGCCAAGCGCAAAGACGCACATCCACGACAAATCTGGTCCTATAAGGACGGGGCAGGTTCAAATCGTGACACTAAAACACGAATAGACCCACTAATCTGGAGGGAAAAGGCACTTCAGTTTTAGTGGAATGTCGCGCGAGACCGGCCCCGGTCTGTTCGCTAAAATGGACGCTTTCATGAGCCATGTGCGCCGGCTCCCGCACACAAAACCGTCTCTGCGCGGAGACACGGCACAGTGGCTAAAACGGGATGAACGGCCTTATACAAGGTCAGATAACACCACGGGGCTCGGATATGTGCCCCCTGACAACAGAACCGCCCGATCCGAAGAGAAAAGCGGCGGATCGGTGTAGGCCGCACCAAGGCCGGGCTGTTCACGTGTCCACCCGGCATTAGCGGCTATACACCACCGCTACCTCTGCTAAAGCGAGCCCTAACTCCACGAACACAATCAAATCCTTACAATATCAAGGATGGATTACACTGTGGAAGCTTTAATATAGATTCTAAATATGACCCGTTGCCAATAGTTACAGTAAATATTATTATGTAAGATTTTACGCATTTTTTCTTCCTTAGAACACCGTTAGCCTTACGTTAGCATAGCCTAGCTGGGTGAGCTAAATCAAGCTAATTAACGCAAACCGGCTCCCGTACTTGACACCGGGCGAAAATACGTATGGACGCCGGCGGTGTGAGTCCGCCGCGGGTCATTGTGTCCCGGTGGCAGGTGGGATCCGCGGATGGGGCCTTACCTGTGGTCGTATTCAGCGGACATGATCGCGGATCAGTGCGTGTGTGAGTGCACTCAGAGGCAGAGGCTGGAGCTCATGCGACGCACCTCCGTCATCAGCTCTGGTCCCGCCCAAACGCCGCGCGGGCTCCTGATTGGCCGCCGAAAGTGACGTAGAGACACGCTGGCCGGATGATTAGGCAATCGCATTCATAGGCTACATTATGTCCACATATTTTATAATAGTTTTTGTACGCCCGTGATAAAACGGGACGTATTATGGTATGGCGCTGTCCGTCCGTCTGTCTGTCTGTCCGTCCCTCTGTGGACACTTCAAAGCTTTGAAGTCTTTGAAGCTTTGTCTTCATGAAGAGGCAAAACATGTGGGGCATGCGCCGATATATATATAAGATATACTGTATTTGTGTATTTTATTGTATATTTTTGTATCGATCCATGCTGTAGGTCAGTGGTATCAATTTTATGTGACTTCAGGTTTTTTCACACTTTTTATACGCCCGTCTCACCTAGGAATGTCAAACTTCATGGCTGGACACCCCATGGGTCAAGGATGTTCCCTATTGATTTCAAGGTCACAGGGTCAAAGGTCAAGGTCACGGCCCGACCCTTTGCGAAAACCTACCTGATCGTTTCCATCTCTGTCTTTTTATCTTCCATCTCTGTCCTTTTATGTTACCTGCCGTAGATCTGAACTCTCTTCTCAAATGTTCTGCTGCTGAAAGCGAGAACAACCCACATTCTCTGCTTCTTTGAGCTTTGACACATTAAAGCTTTGTAGTGTCTTTAAGTTCTGTTGCTGCGATCTGATTGGTGGAATTCCGATTCTAGAATGTGATGATGTCATACTCATACTCCTACTGCAAGAGCCAGATTTCCCTATTGATTATCCGTCCGTCTGTCTGTCCGTCTGTCTGTGGACAATTTCTTGTCCGCGCTCTAACTCGACAACCGTCTCACCTAGGAATGTCAAACTTCCAAACTGCACCAAGAATTCATCTTTAACTAGGTTTGACAAATTCTAACTTAATTCTATATACAATAATTCAAAGTACGGGCGTATTTTGCCCCGCTGGCGGAGCTCTTGTTTACACCTAAGGTCACATGAGATATTCTTAAAGCAGCACTATGTAACTTTTTTGGTACACAACTTCAAGCGGGTAAATGAGAAGGGGAAACAACTGTAACATGGTTAAAAGTCTGAAAAGTAAATTTTGCATGATCTTTAACTACATTTGATTTGACCATAAAAGTGACATAGTGCACCTTTAATGAACTGAGAATTGGTCATTACCTCGACTTTGTACCGGTGCTGCTGCTGGACATCTTTGTTTCTGCGAGTTGCATAGTTGTGTATCAGTCGAAGGTCTGAGTTGAAATGAGTTTCTCAGGACCTGTGTCACCTGTATATACTTATAGAACCCTTTATAAGAGACTCTTGAT
Source organism: Odontamblyopus rebecca (assembly GCA_030686955.1). Lineage (NCBI taxonomy): Eukaryota > Metazoa > Chordata > Actinopteri > Gobiiformes > Gobiidae > Odontamblyopus > Odontamblyopus rebecca. The sequence goes on along the minus strand of CM060672.1, from coordinate 33,718,976 downwards.
GATGTCACAAAGAAATAGAATGTCTGATGGAACGTGTTGCCAGGTGACGCCAGGTGAATCTTTCCTTATATATATATATATTATACCCTCCTGTGGGTTCACCACCTGCAGAGGGGTTCATAGGGGGGGTCAGGTGCTATGAGTATTGGGCAGCAAACTGCCCCCGCGACCCAGCCGGATTAAGAGGGAGAAGATGGATGGATGGACACAATGCTGAATGTCAATAATTCCATTGGAAGTGTCTGAATGTCCATCCTAGGCCCTAAACCCCAAACACTACACTGACCTGCACTCTTTAGTGAACTCTATAGAACCTCATTCACTGAGGTCCAGACGCAGTTCACGACTTTGAGGTCACATGTGTATTAGACCTCAATTAGTCTTGATTTAGACCTTATTTAAAACTGGTGTAGACCTGGTTTAGACCTAGTTTAGTCCTGGTTTACTTTTGGTTTAGATCTGGGTCAGACTTTTAGTAATTAGACATGGTTTAGCCCTATATTAGTCCTGGTTTAGACCTGGATTAGTCCTGGTTTAGTCCTGGCTTAGACCTGATTTTGTCACTGTATTTCTCCAGGTTTAGTCCTGTACAGTATATTAGACCTGATTTAGTCCTGGTTAAGACTTAAACAATGGTTTTGTCCTCTAGTGGTCCTGTTTTAGACCTGGTTCAGATCGGGTTTAGACCTAGTTTAGACCTGATTTAGTTTTGGTATAGACCTAGTTCAGATCTGGCTTAGCCCTATATTAGTCCTGGTTTAGACCTGGTTTAAATCTGTATTAGTCCTGTATTAGAACTGTATTAGTCCTGTATTAGAACCCCTCGGAGGAATAAGATGGACTCACAGCCCCGACTTTGAACTACACTAAATGTGAACTGTGCCTGAGTGAACTGTGGTAGTAGTTATTACCCCACAGAAGTAAAATTCCCCCCTCTTTAAGCAGGGCTCTACAGTGCGCCCATTTCACTCGCATTTGCGAGTAAATATTTTGTCGTGCAAACGTGGTAAACAAAACAGGCACATGTGCGAGTGCTTCTGCAGCCACAATAAGGAGAACTGCACACAGACGTAACGTGATGAGTTAAACGTTCTACATGTGTCAAACATTAGGGGCAAACTCACACTAGGACTTTAGAATCAAGCCTGGATCGCACCTAAAGCGCGGCACGCCCAGCGCGAGCGCAACCGAACCGTGCATGACCCCAGCATACGAGCTCCGCGTGTGGCCGATATCACTGATGGAACAAACTCAGCTTCAAAACACACCCACGCCCCCTTAACCGAGGAGCAGCACCGCAGCAGGACCCACACCTGCCCCACCACTCAGTAGACACCCCCGTGCTGCTGGTATATAGAATTAAGTTAGAATTTGTCAAACCAGTTAAAGATGAATTGTTGGTGCGGTTTGGAAGATTCCAATACTGGCGTACTATGGCACATACCGGTAAGCACAAGGCAGTTCACTACCAATATAATAATAAGTGTGAAACGAGCTCCGCCAGTGGGGCAAAATACACCCGTACTTTGAATTATTGTATATAGAATTAAGTTAGAATTTGTCAAACCTAGTTAAAGATGAATTGTTGGTGCAGTTTGGAAGTTTGACATACTCATACTCCTACTGCAAGAGCCAGATTTCCCTATTGATTATCCGTCCGTCTGTCTGTCCGTCTGTCCGTCTGTCTGTGGACAATTTCTTGTCCGCGCTCTAACTCCACAACCGTCTCACCTAGGAATGTCAAACTTCCAAACTGCACCAACAATTCATCTTTAACTAGGTTTGACAAATTCTAACTTAATTCTATATACAATAATTCAAAGTACGGGTGTATTTTGCCCCGCTGGCGGAGCTATTATTTGTTTAATTATGTTCCATTTTTTCCCCCCGGAACTTTGCACTAACATTTCAGATGCATGTAAAAATGTACCTTTTTCCCCTGAATTATAGTTTATATTCCCTTAGCAAACCAAATATAAGATTGCTCAAGGACTAAAGTACAGATTCACAGTAATGCTTCAAAAAGCCATTTCACAAATCTCACAAAGTGCATTTTGCTTATTTGCTCTTCCACAAGCGCTCCACTCTTTGATCACGTGAGTGTATGTGGTACCTCTGGGAAACATCACCTATACTGTACATGTTTAGAGTGAACCGTGCCAGGCCTTACAGCTCCGAATATGCAAGTTGTTTACCGCTGTCAAAATGATGACACATCTCCTTAGCGTTACCCTGAGCACCAACATGAAGGCGGCATGTGAAATATTTAGCCTGTGTCAGGAAGTAAACAGCCTGCTCCAGCTAGTTGGGACCAATCAAAAGTTTGAACATGAAAGGGAATGCCTGTATGTGACACGTGGGGAGGCGGGGCTTATCTTGTTTACTAGTTTAGAATGCTTATTTCTGCTTTGAAAGTCATCCTGCATGGGGGGTGTCTCAAAAACTGCATCAAAAGAGCTGTGTGCCATGCCTCCTGCTGATCCCACAAGCTCGGGACTGTTATGACTGTAAAATGAAAAATACAGTTCAAATGGAATTGCCGCTTCTAGACGTGTCTGTACCTACACGTTCAATCACAAAACATTACATAACAAAAGCTTTTTTTAAATTTTTTTTTATTTGCATTTTCATTTCTAGAACAATTCTATAGGTAGTTCTAATCAGTTTTCATTGCAGGATTTAAAAGAGTGATCATCTTCATCACCGATCGCATTCCAGAATTCTTCTTCCTCCTCCTCCTCTCCCCGATCCTCTTCTCTCTTCTCTTCCCTTTGGTCCTCTTTCCCCTCCTCTTCTTCCTCTTCCTCCTCTCTCTCACCCTCCTCTATCGCCTCTTCCTCATCATAGTCCTGATTTGGTCTCACCTGGTCAGGGTTTTGTTGTGGTTCAGACTCCTCTTCATCACTAGATCCAAGCTCGAGGTCACTTATGTCACTTTGGTCACCCTGCGAGGTCAGAGGTCGCCCACACCCCAAACATGAGTTAGCCCAGAGCAGCGAGCACGCACTACAATACACAGCGCTGCAGGTGGGAGTTTCGCAGTCCAAAACCGATTCTGGATTCAGCTCTTTGGAACATGACACGCAAGAAGTATTTCTCAAACCCAGGACTCGCAAAATTCTGGATCCGCAGGGAATTCTGAGTAGAAAAGCCTGGATACGTCCTCTGTTTCTGGATCTAAGCAGAGGTCTTCTGAAGACAGTCCTTTGAGCCCTTTTCTCCCATCGACGCTCCTCCAGGATTTTGCTCCGGAGATAACAAAGACGCTCCTGCTCTCTCTGGGGGTGGAACCAGGAGCAGACCACTCTTCTTGTTCTCTGGACGAAGCCTTTGCAAATTGCGAGCACAAGAGACAAACCGAGAAGGAACCCAATAGTGATGGAGGTGCCGGTGTCCGGGGGTCTCGGTTTGACTACGCAAGCCTGACTGAAAACCGTGAGATTGTGGTTCTGGAGGGTCTGGAAAGAGTGGACCAAGTCTCTGTAAATGTCTGCCGCAAAACCAGACCCATTCACTGATACTTGGAGTTTCACCGGAGCTCGTACTACTATGTCCGCTGAGACCTGGTGCTGAACCTGGTCTAAGATCCAGAAAATCAGGAAGTCCAGCGCCATAAGGATTCCACCAATCACCAAGTGTCTTAGTGCAGAAGACACGTCTACCAGGACTACTCGCTTCTCCCGAAGGGACATTCTAAAAGAAAACGGACGGATGTACAGCTTGGATTCTTGCGCTGTGATTGGCAGAACTGATGCCCCACCCCTTGAGGTCACAAGACGGTCCAGTTCTTTGAAGGAGCTATCGATGTAAATGTTATCAAAGTCCAGATCTCGAAGGTAGCGGCGTCGATAGCGAGCCGCCTTGTAGTAGCTCCACACTAGAAGCAGCACCACGAGGTAGTTCAGGGGCTGACTCAGCATCTCGAGCAGGTACAGTTCTGATGTCATTTCCTTCAGGATCTGTTGTGTCGCTTCCTGTAGAGACTGGCTGCTGTTCACCTTCAGGTCAAAGGTCACTGATGCATCAAGGTCAAAAACAAACTCCTTCTTTAGCTGCTCCAAAGCCGACACCACTGGAGCTGCTAGACGTTTTTTTAGCTGCTCTGCCACATATGACGGGATGATGCAGAACAGCTCTCCAGCTTTGGCAAGGTCACACAGGGGCATGAAACCATCTACAATCTCACAGAGGAAGTCAAAATCACCAAGAAGCTCTTTACAGTCTCGGCTGGCGTCTTCAAACAGCTGTCTGCACTTGTTGTAGGGGGCGCCCATCTCCTTGTTGCAGATTTCCCCTATGTCGACAAGAAAGTGCAGCAGGTTCCTCAGAGTGCGGGTGATATGGCGGACAGTATTGGTGAGGGAGTCGATCAGGTTCTGGATTCTACCGGCGGTTTCGTAGGCGTTATTGCTGATCTCACGTAGTTTATCCAACGATGCTGAGAGGGGAGAGGCGGCCTTTCGAAGAATCTCTTGCGTCTGATTAGCTGAGAGTTGAGCGGAGCAAAGCAGGCTTGAGGCGGCCAGTTCGGTGTTGTGGAGCGAATTCGAGGTCGGACCAGAGACCAGGACTGAAACCAGGAGCAGAGAGACCAAAGTCTTGCCGTGGCCCGCGCAAATGGAGGGAAGCATCACAGCGGCGTCGGCCCTCACCGTCTCCGAGAGGCCCATCCCAAAGCCGAAGACAAAGGCCACACCCACCGTCATGTAGGCACAGGTCCACACGGTGAACTTCTGGAGGAATAGCAACATGGCTCCAAACAAGAGCGAGAGAAAGAGTCCGACACCGAATCCAATCAGCGAGGAGAGAGAGGAAGAGGAAGATAGAGAGGAGAGGAGGGAGGGAAAGAAAGCCACGTCATGCTTCCGCTTGACCAGAACTCCTCTCGCTCTCCTTATAACTCCTCCTGAGCCACACAACTCCACCGTAATCTCAGTCATTTTCAGTCATTTCTTCAGCTAAAATCTGTTGTTTAGGTTTAGGTTTGTTCATTCGATTTGTGCCACTACGCCTGTTACCAAGGGAACACTTTCACATGGTTACAGATTTATTATACGCCCGTCCGTCCGTCTGTCGTCTGTGGACACTTCAGAGCTTTGAAGTCTTTGAAGCTTTGTCTTCATGAAAGATCTGAACTCTCTTCTCAAATGTTCTGCTGCTGAAAGCGAGAACAACCCACATTCTCTGCTTCTTTGAGCTTTGACACATTAAAGCTTTGTAGTGTCTTTAAGTTCTGTTGCTGTAATCTGATTGGTGGAATTCCGATTCTAGAATTCTATATACAATAATTCAAAGTACGGGCGTATTTTGCCCCGCTGGCGGAGCTCTTGTGGTATGGCGCTGTCCGTCCGTCCGTCTGTCCGTCCGTCCGTCCGTCCGTCTGTCTGTGGACACTTCCAAGCTTTGAAGTCTTTGAAGCTTTGTCTTCATGAAGAGGCAAATTCCGATTCTAGAATGTGATTTCTTTTGTTTTGGGCATTCTGTTTTGATTAGCTGTATGGTTTTGGGCAGAATGCGAGCTGAGAAAATTCTAAGTTGTGAAAAAAACAAAAACATTCTACCCTATGCAAAATCTATTGATTGAAAAAAGTACAGTTATTAGTCTAGGATGACCAGGTGTCCCTATTTACCCGGGACACCAGTTTTGAGCCGTGTGTCCCTGTCCCAGCAGATTTATCCAAAACCAGTGATTTGTCCCAGTTTTATACAAGAAATGACCGAGGTGTCCCTATTTTTGATCAATCTGATCCTGCCAACAGTAAAGAGAGGCATAAACTCATAAATTCATACCATACTCCATACCAACAACTCACCTACATGTAACAGATAATACTCCCTACACCAGTACAACTCACCCTAATGTAACAGATAATACTCCCTACAACTGTACAACAATTCACCTACATGTAACAGATAACCCTATGTCCTGCCAATCATCATATCTTTTTTGTACTGTCTTCCTGTGATCTCTTGTATAAAGCTGAAATCATTACCATTTATATTTTTCACTCTATTCTATTCTATTCTATTCTATTGTGATGTGTGAACTCCTGTGTCCAAATAATTTCCCCTGTGGATCAATAAAGTTTGTCTAAAACTAAGTCTAAGTCTAAATTGTCATTTGTTTAGGTGAAATACAGAAAAGCTGCTTAAAATGATAAGGGCGAGTTGTTGTACAGTTGTAGGGAGTATTATCTGTTCCATAAGGGTGAGCTGTTGTACAGTTGTAGGGAGTATTATCTGTTCCATAACGGTGAGTTGTTGTACAGTTGTAGGGAGTATTATCTGTTCCATAAGGGTGAGTTGTTGTACAGTTGTAGGGAGTATTATCTGTTCCATAAGGGTGAGTTGTTGTAAAGTTGTAGGGAGTATTATCTGTTCCATAAGGGTGAGCTGTTGTACAGTTGTAGGGAGTATTATCTGTTCCATAAGGGTGAGTTGTTGTACAGTTGTAGGGAGTATTATCTGTTCCATAAGGGTGAGTTGTTGTACAGTTGTAGGGAGTATTATCTGTTCCATAAGGGTGAGTTGTTGTACAGTTGTAGGGAGTATTATCTGTTCCATAAGGGTGAGTTGTTGTACAGTTGTAGGGAGTATTATCTGTTCCATAAGGGTGAGTTGCTGTACAGTTGTAGGGAGTATTATCTGTTCCATAAGGGTGAGTTGCTGTACAGTTGTAGGGAGTATTATCTGGAACTATGAGATCATTACACTCTATAATCTGAAAACCACCACAAACAATATAGATTCTTCTTTTCTATTTCACTATTAGAGACAACGTTTTGGAAAATGAGTTCTTTGTTCAGCTCCCCTATGGAAAATTTGCCCCTGCATTTGATTCATTGTCCAACCGCATTGTCCAGAGAGTTTACCTTAGCTGGCGTTTTACTTAAGTGCGTATCCTGAACAAACACACCCAGTCACACACAGCAAAAACATGGACACCCCAGGAAGTGACCGCAGCACCTTCTGTCTGTGACTGTGACTTACACAACGACGTGACACACTTCCACTTCCACTTTCCAAGCTCAAACTCGACAAAAAACAATGGTGAGTAATAAAGGCGAGGGATACGTTTGTCGCAGTATTGGTTTGGTATTGGGGTTGATATTGTTGATATCAGGTGGTCACAGATTTGATCCAATATTACACAAAACTGACTCATGTGAGCTTCAAGGCATTTATAATATTGTCACTTCATCAAAAACATACTTAAAGTCGTGTTTTGTTTCATTCACACATGTTTGCCTAACCCTTTATTATTAGTCGGTCAACGTCTCCAAAGCTCAAAATGCTCTGTTCCACCTTGTGATGTCATGAAATGGTAGTTTTCAAGTTAGTGCCTACATACTTTTTTAGATTTGTTCAATAGATTACCGATTCCAGGTCTGAAATTACCCAAATGATTCTAGTGAAGGTGTGTGGAGTTTGAAAACACAGTGGAGCACTTCCTGTATTACCACATGACATCACAAGGTGGAGTGTTTTCTGTTTGAGGGAAGAACTCAGCCTAAATGGCATAGCAGAAATGTCGCTTGAAAAGAGTTTGAGGAAATGTTTGATAATCTTTCAATTATGGATGTTTCATTGTGTTTTAATCTATGTTTGAATTAAATGTATTTAATCTAAGGTGTGTAAATGTCATTTTTATTAATGCACAGCCATAATCTTCAACTTTAATGTATTCATAAGGTTGAGGCTCTAATATAAGCCCTTATGGGGTTTTTTGCCTCTTCCCTCACCTACTTTTTTTTATCTTGTGTTGTTTTTGTTTTTTTATTGTTATGTTATATACGTGCAATATATATATATATATATATATATATATATATATATATATATATATATATATATATATATATATATATATACAGACCAGGAGGAGATACAGACCACGGATGCTCCTGACCTGCATGAAGGATTTCATCCCAAGTCTAGCACCCTGAGACTGTCCACGAGCCGGAAGGAAGGAGGCCGAGGACTAGTGAGTGTGGGAACCACTGTCCAGGATGAAACATCCAAGCTCCACAAGTACATCAGTGACAAGGCCCAGACTGATGACGCTCAGAGAATGTCTCAGACAGTGGGGCGCAGAGGAAGAGGTGCTGGAGGGACCATCATGGCAGGACAAACCCCTACATGAGGTGAACCACCGGAACATAACTGAAGTGGCTGATATCAAGAAATCCTCCCAATGGCTGCAGAGGGCTGGTCTGAAGGACACAGAGGCTCATCCTGGAGCACAGGAGCCTTGAGCACCTGAGCAATAGAGGCCCAGATCTACCACACCAGACAAGACCCAAGGTGTAGGTTGTGCAAAGAAGTGCCTGAGACAGTCCAGCACATAACTGCAGGGTGTAAGATGCTGCAGGGAAAGCGACATGGAGCAACATAACCAAGTAGCGGGCATAGTGTACAGAAACATCTGTGCAGAGTACGGGCTGGAAACCCCAGGATCAAGGTGGGAAACACCTCCAAAGGTTGTGGAGAATGAGCCAAGATCCTGTGGGACTTCCAAATACAGACTGACAGAATGGTGATGGCGAACCAACCAGACATCGTGGTTCTGGATAAGCGAGAGAACAAAGCCGTGGTGGTGGACATTGCAATACCGAGCGATGGCAATGTCAGGAAAAAGGAACATGAGAAACTAGAGAAATACCAGGGGCTCAAAGAAGAGCTGGAGAGGCCTGGAAGGTGAAAGCATCGGTGGAGCCTGTGGTGATCGGAGCACTCGGGGCCGTGACCCCCAAACTGGATGAGTGGTTGCAGCAGATCCCAGGAAGGACAACAGACATCTGAGTCCAGAAAAGTGCAGTACTGGAACAGCAAAGATACTGCACAGAACTCTCAAGCTCCCAGGCCTCTGGTAGAACCCGAGCTGATGAGGGTGAGAGACCAACCACCGTGGAAGGTGAGACTTACTTTTTTTTTAATCTGCAGGATTTGTGTGTTAAGCATGTGTGAATGAAACAAAACACAATTTCAGGTCTGTTTGTGCTGACGAAATGACATTAGAACAGAGATCAGAAATGGCGTCATATGGGACCTTTAAAATTAGCAGATTTTTTTTTTTAGGCCTATTCGTTATTGATAATTGCAGTGACATCATGCAGGATATACTCGTCATGTATGTCTCTGACGGAATGATTCAGCAGTCATCCTAGTGACACAATGCACACACAGTCTGATAGTCTGAAAACTCAAGACAAAATACAAAAAGGATTCAGGAGTCTGTGATTAATACAAAAGTTCATGGTCCTGTTTAGGGTTTTGATTTTTCTTATATTTTTGCAAAAATGAGAAAGAAAAAACAGGCTCAGAGGCACGGGGATGGTTCTACAGAACCTTTAGTGACGGTACAGCAGGATTCACAGCATCAGAGTGACACACGGGTAAAAATATCAGTCAATAAGCGTCTAGCAGAGGTTTTCTGAGAGTCTGAGGGTCTGGACGTCTAGCAAAACCTTTGTATTGTCCATTTATGAATGTATCTTTAACTGATTGGTTTATTCTGGGATTAGCTTCTGTGTTTGTATCCTAAAACAGTAGCATTCATCATTCTAGGTTACTGAGCAGAACGTTTTGCACTTTAACTGTAGCAAACAGTATGTAGAAAATGAATACAACAGATTATTGTTCACAAGTGACTGAAAAACTGCTGGATAATGCTGGTGACTGTAACAGTATTTTAGCTGGACTTAACAGCACAAATCAGCTCCTCTGTTGTAGTTCCAGAAAGTCAGTTCTTTGTGGTCATACTAAAGTCTAACTTGAGTAACAGAGCTTTAGACAGAGCAGTACCTACAGCTGGCATCCATATTCCCGGGGAGTGTGATGCCATCAGCAACAACGTATGGTAAACTTAGAACTTAGAACTTAGTCCTTCTCGCGCAGGCTTGTGCATTGGGCAGACAGCAGCCTCCACCTTAAGTGTGGTAAATGGTCACATTTTTATACAGCGCTTTTCCACCTTCAAGGCCCTCAAAGCATCAAAGAAGCCCTCACCTATTCACACACATTCATCCATCAGTGACGCAGACTCTTGAAGCGAGGCAGGTAAGGTGACCTGTAGGGATGTAACAATAACCAAAATATGGTGATATCGTATCGTCAAAGGTCTCACAATAATATCGTGGCCATCACAATATATTGAATCACAAGTCTCTTTGCTTCAATGAATAGTTCTGATGCAGAAATAGAGGGAACTACATAGACCATGATCCTTTGCTCTTTGCAGACGACATGAAGAAATAACTGTTCTAAGCACTTTGAAATCTTCATTCTTTGGATTAAGTCTGTGAAGCGTTTTTAGAGGAAAAAGGAGCAGATTCACAGTTTTGTGCCTCCACAAAAAAAAAAAAAAAATGGTGAAAATCTGGTACAGAGAGATTTGGATATCGTTCTAACCCTAATGACAATAAATTTTGTACCAAATGACTGGTCAAAGCATTTTAGAGTCAGTCTTGTTATTCTGTATAATATCGTAATATCGTGAGCTTTCCCACGATATCACAATAAATATTGTATCGTGAGGTTCAGACCATTATATCGTTACATCCCCAGTGACCAGATTTTCAAACTAAAAAACTGGGATGTCTCTGGTTTGTGGTGGTTGGTAGTAATAAAATTTTGATTGTCCATAATTACACTAAATTGTTCTGCACTCAGCACTAATGTGAGTCACTATAGTCACATTTTCTTTGTTTTGGTCGTTTTTAAACAACTTTTCTATATTTTACCAAAACAAATGACAGTTTATGCCTCTCTTCACTGTTGGCGGGGATCAGATTGGTCAAAAATAAGGACACCTGGGACATTTCTTGTATAAAACTGGGACAAATCTCTGATTTTGGATAAATCTGCTGGGACAGGGGACACAGGGCTCAAAACTGGGACTGTCTCGGGTAAATAGAGACGTCTGGTCACCCTGAAGGCAGGTTAAGTGTCTTCTGATCAGTGGACACTCTTACCAACAGAGCTACTGTCGTCCATAAAAGATCCATATTGGACCGTCCCTAGCCCATACCTTCAAGGTGAAAGAGTTAATGTCCGAATGACCATAAAGATTCGGGTGAATTGTGTAGGTTTGAAAAGCACAAAGAAGCACCACCCAACGACATCACAAGGTGGAACGGAGCATCTTGAACTGTACATCTACGTATAAAGAATAACACGTTTTTTTCAGAAAGTTTATTTTCATGTTTGTACATTTAGTTCACACGTGTACAACCGAAACTACATGAACATACTGGGGACTTGAGAGGCTATGATACAACAGGCGCTGCGCGATGCAAAAAAGGTCAAAGATACAAAAAAAAAAAAAAATCACGTTCATTTAAGCAACCTTAGAATAATAATATAGAAGATATAAAACAGGTGTCGTCAACTCTAAGCACTGGTGTATTTGTGGTCCTCGTAGCTCTCAAAATCTTTTACAAAACTGAACCCAAGAACAAAACGACCAAAAAAAAAAAAAAGAAAAGAAAAAAAAAGCTTTTCTTCAGAAATCGATTGACACAACGCTTTTGGACTGCTCGGTTTGGGCAGTGGACTGGGTTGAAGGAGGCAGAGGGACATGTTCTGCTGCTGCCGTCGTCGTCATGTAAACAAAGCCTTTTTACGATGACATATCCACACGTTTCGAACATGTCCGACCGAGAAAGAAAAAAAGAAAAAGAAAAAAGGATATTTGTACTTGAACGTTATTAAAAATTAACTGTATACCTCGCCAACACCTCGTTCTTCAGGGACGTTCGCTTCAGCCATATCCTGTGGTCGTCAAGTAAACAAAAGCCTTTTTACAGTGACATCCTAAAACATGTCCGACCGAGAAAGAAAATGTAAAAAAAAAAAAAAAAAAAGAATATTTGTGTCACCGCAACATATCCATACGCTTCGAACATGTCCGACCGAGAAAGTAAAAGATATTTGCATGAACATTTGAAAGTTATTAGCAGTTAACTGTATTACTGCACTAACGTTCACTTGTTTTGAGGGGCGTAGCTTTAACCGTGTCCTGTTGTCATTTAAACAAAAGCCTTTGTACAGTGACGCTTCAAACATGTCCACCAGAGAAAAAGCAAAAAACTTGATATTTGTATGAACAGCACAATGACTGGAATATCACTCTAGCTTGTTTTGTGGATCGTTGTCGTCGTCAAGTAAACAAAAGCCTTTTTACAGTGACTCATCCATACGCATCCGCACCGAAAAATGTAAAAAAAAAAAATCCGATACTGTTATTTGTATGAATGACACGATGAAGTGAATATCAAAGTTTTACATCAACAATTCACTGTAGGCCCCCTGGTTTCGGGGGCCGTGAGCTTTAGCCATGCTTCCTTCGGTGAGAGCTTTTCGGACGCCTATACTTGACGATGAGTGACGTGAGGTTGTAGAGTCCGGAGAGGGTGGAGGACGACGGGACGGCCGCCTGTCCTTACGGTAACCGTCCCTTGTTTGGGGGGGGGGAGAGGTGGTGGTGTTTGGGGGCAGTCCGAGCAGTTGGTCCGGAGGCAGAGGAAGCGGAGGGAGCCGAGGGAACGGGGTGGTCGGAGGTCACAGGATGAGTTTGCAGTGACACAGTTCTTTGTACATTTGTCTCCTCAGACGGGGCATGTCCAGCTGCCCGAACGTGAAGGGCTCTCCCAGGGCCAAGCACTTGCAGTACTGCGGAGGGACGACACAGAAAACACATTACTCCTGGAATATAGAAGAAATCGGGCTGATTTGGTCGGTTTGATTAAAGACGAGGTGTTTTAAAAGGACAGTTGAGAATTTTGGACACAGGGCCTCATTCCCTCATGAGCCAAAGTGTTGGAGACGTGTGGAGACACTTTTGCAAATCTTCCATCCAGTCCTTGTATTTGCAGAGGTGCTGGTGCTGGGCTAGTGCAGGTCAATGGCCACAGTCGTCCTGCCACTAAAAACAGTCTGACCCACTCCACAGACCCGAGGAAAACTATTAGAACTCCAGACTGTCCCTGTGAATGTCTGTGTCCAGAGAATAATGTTTGAAATAAAATGAACCTTGCGTCACATGAATCGTCACATGTTGAGGGACTATTTTCTCATATATCAGTCCGCCCCTGCTGAGCTTCTATCAGGAAGTACAACTCACTGCTGCTGCTCAGACAGAAATCCTTCAAATGCAACGGTTGGTTTGACTTCTAACATTCACATGGACAGTCTGGAGTTCTAATAGTTTCCTCGAGTCTGTGGAGTGGGTCAGACTGTTTTTAGTGGCAGGACGACTGTGGCCATTGACCTGCACTAGCCTAGCACCAGCAACCTCTGCAAATACAAGGACTGGAGGGAATATTTCAAAAAGTGTCTCCAACACTCACCAGGAAATGAGGCCCTATGTCCAAAATTCTAAACAGTTCCTTTAAGGTTGCCACACACTACAGGAGAATTTGCCTGATTTTGGCTGCGATTTCTTCTCCCCAAGTCTGGAGAGGCGTGACCTGACTTTTTGTGTGTAATTTTGAAGAAAACCGCGCTAAAGGCTCTATCCACGTTACGTCACAAACCAGGAAGACGTTTGGAAACTTCCAGGCTCACCTACTGACTGTGATCAAACCCACTGAAGTAAATGTGCTCGTTGGTAAAAGGAAGCCTGCAGACGCATGTGCCGTTTGGAATCATCTGGAATATGGCGCCCTCGTCTCTTCCGGAGTTGTGCGTTAGTGGGGAAATTATGAAAACTGAGGTATGGCTGGAATTGTTGATTCGCCGAACATAACGGAAGGTTCCAATGACATGGAGAAAACTGGGACATTTTCTCATTTTTCCTAGATTTTGTCAGAGTCACTATCGCGATCAGAGCCTGCCGGAAATTGGAAGTTATCACGTTTCCAAACATCTTCCTGGTTTGTGACGAAAGCATGAATAGAGCCTATTAATCCAGGTTCAAGTGTTCTTTAAAAGTAAAAAGGCAAGTTAGTTCTTCATGTCTATTTTACACAGCGCACGGATCAAGGTGAAGCTGCAGATTAGCGATAGCGACTCTACTTCGTGTGGACTTATCTCCTCTTTTATGCTTTAAAATCTGAAGTATTGCTCCACATTTCACAAATAATAACAACACAGTTTTGACTTGTGTCTAAACTGGAAGTGCAGAGCTCTGATCTGTGAACACTTCAGTCTCAGGGAGTGGTTTTTCAGATCCCACTGCAGTCTTTGCGACCAGAGATTTTAAGTCTCATAAGATTTTCCTCACGTCTGTTTAAGACCAAAATATCCTGTAGTGTGTGACGGCCTTTACTTCTATGGGGTATTAACTAACTGCTAACACCTAAAAAATTTCATTCTCACACCATAGTACAACCAATTCATTGTTGTGGCGGGAATATTGCTGGAAGAATTTGGCAGGTTTTTTTATTCCACCTAAAATCAAGAGCAGACAGACCTCCACCCTGCATTGGGAACAATTAAACGCAACCTTAACTAAAATTCTGGGCTATGGATTTCCAAACACTTGTCCGGTGCTGTATCTGGGTAATATATCACATGTAGTAAGGAAGGACGACGTGTATCTGACAAAAACTCTTTTAGCTGCATCAAAAAAAGGAATTACAAAAAGTTGGTTGTGACCAGATCCGCCTGCACAACAAGACGGGATCAGGATTGTGGAGAATATTTCAGTGATGGAAAGAACAACGTATAATCTTAAACTGAAAGGATACAAATATGATGAAGAATGGGTTTTTGACGCTTTAAGCCGCTGCCCCTTCAGAGCGACGTTACAACAAAATCAGCGTGGATCCCGTTACTGAAACTCCTGCACATCGCATCAGGTTTGTCAAGTCGTCGTGCACAGGTTCGTATCATGTTTTTGTATATTTCTGGAGAATTGTCATGTGGGAGCTTGGCTGACGCAGATTTGTGGCTGGATTTACACAGAATTTTACAGCTACAAGGGTTCGAAAAGGGCCTGGGAGAGATCGTTAAAATTAAACAATGCATGGATGACATCTAAAACCTCTTCTGGCGTATTTCTGATGAGGAACATGTGTATCATGGTCGAAAGCTCTAAAAATAAAGTGGATTTTACATAATAGTCCCTCTTTGCTGGATGTTATGCGTCCTGCTTTTGTTCATGGAGAAGTTATTGCTTAGCCTGGAATGTTCCTAAGTGTGGAATTAACTGATCTAAATCCAAGGAGACTAGTGAGTGACACCACCAGGGTAGGTTACAGGTAAGATCTGTGGGGAGGCAGGTCCACTCAGAGTAAAACACATTTGTAACTGAATAAACTAAAACAATACATCAAGAACAAGGAAGACCCCACCAGAAACGTTACACAGTGCAGCTTTAACATTGAATTTGTTTTAGCGGTGATGAAATGTTGTGGGTAAAAACACTTCCACATGTTCTTTAGAGGCACATTGTACACAGTCCCTGTGTGCAAACAGACGCAGCACAAGAGGAAACTCACCTGGAGGACAAAGGCTCCACAGTCGCTGTCATTGTTCTGACGGCCCACATTCTGGAACAGACACGAGCAGCACATGACTCACGGGTCCAAACCACACACACTAACCAGCTCAATACTGATTTATCCAGGACACAGAACAGTCCGGACATGTTCACAAACTCAGTCCCAGAGCGGAACTTCTTATACAAGGATTTACTGACACAGGGAGAACATTTAACAGAGATTTTACTGTAGAAACTCAACAAAAAGAACACAATTCTGATAGATGGGCCCCTGTGCTCCCACCTGTGTCAGTGAACTAGAGGCCCCTGATAGGCCCCTGATAGGCCCCTGTGCTCCCACCTGTTTGTCAGTGAAATATAGGCCCCTGATAGGCCCCCTGTGCTCCCACCTGTTTGTCAGTGAAATAGAGGCCCCTGATAGGCCCCTGTGCTCCCACCTGTTTGTCAGTGAAATAGAGGCCCCTGATAGGCCCCTGCGCTCCCACCTGTCTGTCAGTGAAATATAGGCCCCTGATAGGCCCCTGTGCTCCCACCTGTTTGTCAGTGAACTAGAGGCCCCTGATAGGCCCCTGCGCTCCCACCTGTCTGTATGTTTGTCAGTGAAATCCTCACCATTTTGAAAAAGCCTTTCCATCCGTCCAAAAAGTCTCGTCGGTCTTTCTTGATTGCCTCTGCTTGGAGATATTTAAAAATATGCTGCAAAAGGACAGAGTGGACACAGGGTTAGAATATGGACTTTCTATTTCAATCTATACCTCTATGGGGCGTTAACTGCTCACTCATTACAAATTTAGATCCCCATGTTTATTGTTTCTGAAAATGCTGTATTTGGCAAAAACAGCATATTCACATATTTTACAGGTTTAATTTGTTTTTGACGCACTGAGTTTCCCCTCCCTCTAATGAAAGCTACTGCATCAGGATTGTCAAGTTGCTGTGCGCAGTTTTGTATCATTATTTTGTATATTTACAGAGAATTGTCGTGCGAGAGCGTGGGTGGTGTAAGCATGTGGGAGGAGCCTTAGACAGAGCTTTGGACGGCATTTAAAACCTCTCTAGGTAAAGGCAGAAAGCTCCAGAAGCAGATTGTGCTTGTTGTTTTGTTGTTTCGATCACATTTGTCGCCACACTATGGAGTTCCAGAGAGCATGGGAGGAGGCGTCACCTTTGGGCAGCGGCGGTTGAGTGTCCGCTGGGAGTCGAAGTAGGTGATGGCGCGGCGCGTGATGTCCACACTGACCAGCGACCAGTGCACCTCCAGGTGGATGGGGATCAGCAGCAGTTCCTTCTTGAAGATGTCCACCTGAAACGGGCACACAGCTCAGTGAGGGCCCCGGGGGAATGATGGAGAGAATTTTTAAAAAGCAAACCTACATTTTTGGTCCACCGCTTCACTCCTTCGTATCCTTTTGTCCTTAGTTTATCGTAGAAAAAGCTGTTGAAGAAGTGGACCTGCAGAGAATCCCAATACATTTTCAGAACTCAATCAAGAATCAAGATTTCATGATTTAAAGAGCGTGTACCCGATCAAGAAATACAAAAAGTACAAACTGGGGTTCAAAGCAAAGGCTATTTTTTTATTTAATCTAAAGCAAATTATTTGGAATTTATTTTTTGTTTACTACATTCCATATGTATCATTCACTGAGAATCTACAATGTAAATAATCCTATGTGTCCAAACTTTTGACTGGTAGTGTTTCTGAGCAGAATTTATCTTGCTCAAGTGACAACAGAACTCAGGACTGGCCTCTGAAAGTTGTGAGACGCTCTTATAAACTCATCCTGGTGAATCATTAAGATACTCAGAATGCACAAGCCAAGTGAGAACGAACTTTAGATCACTGTTTCGAATGAGCTAGTTCTGTTTTTCACATTTAAGACGGTAAAAATCAGATTATCAGCGTTTAATTAAAAAGTCAATTACCTTTTCTGGTACCGAGTCCATGACCAGGTCACCGTACATGTTCATAATCTGTAAAAAAAATTTTTTTTAAAATGCTATAGCATTATAACTATATGAGGGGCAAGCTAAAACCTATATGCATATGTAGTAGTAGTAGTACTAGTAGTAGTAGTAGTAGTAGTGGTAGTAGTAGTAGTAGTAGTAGTAGTAGTAGAAGAAGTAGTAGTAGTGGTGGTAGTGGTGGTGGTGGTAGTAGTAGTACTGGTGGTAGTAGTAGTACTGGTAGTAGTGGTGGTAGTAGTGGTAGTAGTAGTGGTGGTGGTAGTAGTAGTAGTAGTGGTGGTGGTAGTAGTAGTAGTAGTAGTGGTGGTAGTAGTAGTAGTGGTGGTAGTAGTAGTAGTAGTGGTGGTAGTAGTAGTAGTGGTGGTAGTAGTAGTAGTAGTAGTAGTGGTGGTGGTGGTAGTAGTAGTGGTGGTGGTGGTAGTAGTAGTAGTAGTGGTGGTGGTGGTAGTAGTAGTAGTGGTGGTAGTAGTAGTGGTGGTGGTGGTAGTAGTAGTGGTGGTTGTGGTAGTAGTGGTGGTGGTGGTAGTAGTAGTGGTGGTGGTGGTAGTAGTAGTAGTAGTAGTTGTAGTGGTCGTAGTGGTAGTAGTGGTAGTAGTAGTTGTAGTGGTAGTAGCAGTAGCAGTAGTAGTGGTAGTAGCAGTAGTAGTGGTAGCAGTAGTAGTAGTTGTAGTGGTGGTAGTGGTAGTAGTCGTAGCAGTAGTAGTAGTAGTAGCAGTAGTAGTAGTAGTTGTCGTAGTGGTCGTAGTGGTAGTAGTAGTAGAGGTGGTAGTGGTAGAAGACGACATACACATTCTGTCTAATGAACTCAACTGACTGAGGGCGCAGTACCACCACTCACCAGGAGAGGGCAGTGTGTCCTATAGGAAGCAGTAACTGTTTTAAGGAAAGAAACTAGAATACTTAAATTAAAAAAGTATTTATAAAGTGTTTCTAAGTGTGCTGCATTGAGGTTTGAGGTTTGTTTGATAGTGTGTTCACATTTTCACTGAACAATGAGTTACTAGATGCACCTAATGATTCACCTAGTAACTCCAAATGTTCTTACTTAGTCTACGTGTACATGCTTAAGTTTTTGTAAAGTCAAACAAAATGAAATTCCTCTTTCTTTGCAGGCAATGTTCACCCAGAGAGAAAGTAAATTTAATGTAAAGGATACATGTATGTTGAACATGTAGGCCACATGTAAGAACGACTGAGGGAATACGGTCAAGCAAAGGAGGTACATTATGGAACAGTTGCTGCAATGAGCTCAAACAAGTGACTCTTCAAGGTTCAATTCAAAATAACTTTTAAGAGAATAGTATAGTAAAGAATAGTAATGGAAAATGTAGTGTAGTTGTAGATGTAGCGTAGGTGTAGTGGTAGTGGTAGTGGTAGTGGTAGTGTAGATGTAGATGTAGATGTAGATGTAGTGGTAGTGGTAGTGTAGTGTAGTGTAGTGTAGTGTAGTGTAGTGTAGTGTAGTGTAGTGTAGTGTAGTGGTAGTGGTAGTGGTAGTGGTAGTGGTAGTGTAGTGGTAGTGTAGGTGTAGGTGTAGGTGTAGTTGTAGATGTAGCGTAGGTGTAGTGGTAGTGTAGATGTAGATGTAGTGTAGGTGTAGTGTAGGTGTAGTGTAGGTGTAGTGGTGTGGTAGTGGTAGTGTAGTGTAGTGTAGTGAAGTAGTAGTAGTGTAGCTGTAGTGTAGTGTAGAGTGGTAGTGGTAGTGGTAGTGGTAGTGGTAGTGGTAGTGGTAGTGGTAGTGGTAGTGTAGTGTAGTGTAGTGTAGTGTAGTGTAGTGTAGTGTAGTGTAGTGTAGTGTAGTGTAGTGTAGTGTGGGTGTAGTGTAGTTGTAGTGGTAGTGTAGGATGTAGTGTAGTTGTAGTGGTAGTGTAGGTGTAGTGTAGTTGTAGTGGTAGTGTAGATGTAGTGTAGGTGTAGTGTAGTTGTAGTGTGGGTGTAGTGTAGGTGTGGTAGTGGTAGTGTAGATGTAGTGTAGGTGTAGATGTAGTGGTAGTGTAGGTGTAGTGTAGGTGTGGTGTAGGTGTGTAGTGTAGTTGTAGATGTAGTGTAGATGTGGTGTAGTTGTAGTGTAGTTGTAGGTGTAGTGTAGATGTAGTGTAGTGTAGTGTAGTGTAGATGTAGTGTAGGTGTGGTGTAGTTGTAGTGTAGTTGTAGATGTAGCGTAGGTGTAGTGGTAGTGTAGATGTAGATGTAGTGTAGGTGTAGTGTAGGTGTAGTGTAGGTGTGGGTGTAGTGTAGTTGTAGTGTAGGTGTAGTGTAGTTGTAGTGTAGTTGTAGATGCAGTGTAGTTGTAGTGTAGTTGTAGTGTAGGTGTGGTGTAGTTGTAGATGCAGTGTAGTTGTGGTGTAGGTGTAGTTGTAGTGTAGGTGTAGTGTAGTTGTAGTGTAGGTGTAGTGTAGATGTAGTGTAGGTGTAGTGTAGATATAGTGTAGGTGTAGTGTAGGTGTAGTGTAGGTGTAGTGGTAGTGTAGATGTAGTGTAGATGTAGTGTAGGTGTAGTGTGGGTGTGGTGGTAGTGTAGATGTAGTGTAGGTGTAGTGTAGATGTAGTGTAGGTGTACTGTAGTTGTAGATGTAGTGTAGGTGTAGTGTAGGTGTAGTGTATTTGTAGTGGTAGTTGTAGATGTAGTGTAGGTGTAGTGTAGTTGTAGGTGTAGTGTAGGTGTAGTGTAGGTGTAGTGTAGTTGTAGTGGTAGTGTAGATGTAGTGTAGGTGTAGTGTAGTTGTAGTGTAGGTGTAGTGTAGTTGTAGTGTAGTTGTAGTGTAGGTGTAGTGTAGGTGTAGTGTGGTTGTAGTGTAGGTGTAGTGTGGGTGTAGTGTAGTTGTAGTGGTAGATGTAGTGTAGGTGTAGTGTAGGTGTAGTTGTAGTGTAGGTGTAGTGTAGGTGTAGATGAAGTGTAGGTGTAGTGCAGGTATAGTGTAGGTGTAATGTAGTTGTAGTGTTGTGGTAGTGTAGGTGTAGGTGTAGTGTAGGTGTAGTGTAGGTGTAGTGTGGTGTAGTGGTAGTGTAGGTGTAGTGTAGGTGTAGTGGTAGTGTAGATGTTGTGTAAGTGTAGTTGTAGTGGTAGTGTAGGTGTAGTGTAGGTGTAGTGTAGGTGTAGTGGTAGTGTAGATGTAGTGTAAGTGTAGTTGTAGTGGTAGTGTAGGTGAAGAATAGGTGTAGTGTAGGTGTAGTGGTAGTGTAGATGTTGTGTAAGTGTAGTTGTAGTGGTAGAGTGAGTAGGTGTAGTGTAGGTGTAGTTGTAGTGTAGGTGTAGTGGTGGTGTAGTGTAGGTGTAGTTGTAGTGGTAGTGTAGGTGTAGTGTAGTTGTAGTGGTAGTGTAGATGTTGTGTAAGTGTAGTTGCAGTGGTAGTGTAGGTGTAGTGGTAGTGTAGATGTTGTGTAAGTGTAGTTGTAGTGGTAGTGTAGGTGTAGAGTAGATGTAGTGTAGGTGTAGTGTAGGTGTAGTGGTAGTGTAGGTGTGTAGTGTAGATGTAGTGTAGGTGTAGTGTAGGTGTAGTGGTAGTGTAGATGTAGTGTAAGTGTAGTTGTAGTGGTAGTGTAGGTGTAGTGTAGGTGTAGTGTAGGTGTAGTGTAGGTGTAGTTGTAGTGTAGATGTACTGTAGGTGTAGTGTGGGTGTAGTGTAGGTGTAGTGTAGGTGTAGTGGTAGTGTAGATGTTGTGTAAGTGTAGTTGTAGTGGTAGTGTAGGTGTAGTGTAGGTGTGGTGTAGTTGTAGTGTAGATGTACTGTAGGTGTAGTGTAGGTGTAGTGGTAGTGTAGGTGTAGTGTAAGTGTAGTTGTAGTGGTAGTGTAGGTGTAGTGTAGTTGTAGTGGTAGTGTAGATGTAGTGTAGATGTAGTGTGGTGTAGTGGTGTAGTGTAGGTGTAGTGTAGGTGTAGTGGTAGTGTAGATGTTGTGTAAGTGTAGTTGTAGTGGTAGTGTAGGTGTAGTGTAGGTGTAGAGTAGGTGTAGTGTAGGTGTAGTGGTAGTGTAGATGTAGTGTAGGTGTAGTTGTAGTGTAGGTGTAGTGTAGGTGTAGTGTAGGTGTAGAGTAGGTGTAGTTGTAGTGTAGATGTACTGTAGGTGTGGTGTAGTGGTAGTGTAGGTGTAGAGTAGGTGTAGTGTAGGTGTAGTGGTAGTGTAGATGTTGTGTAAGTGTGGTTGTAGTGTAAGTGTAGTTGTGGTGGTAGTGTAGGTGTAGTGTAGGTGTAGATGTAGTGTAGGTGTAGTGTAGGTGTAGTTGTAGTGTAGATGTACTGTAGGTGTAGTGTAGGTGTAGTGTAGGTGTGGTGTAGGTGTAGTGGTAATGTAGGTGTAGTGTAGGTGTAGTGTAGTTGTAGTGGTAGTGTAGATGTTGTGTAAGTGTAGTTGTAGTGGTAGTGTAGGTGTAGTGTAGGTGTAGTGGTAGTGTAGATGTAGTGTAGATGTAGTGTAGGTGTAGTGTAGTTGTAGTGGTAGTGTAGATGTGGTGTAGATGTAGTGTAGTTGTAGTGTAGTGTGGTGTAGTGTAGGTGTAGTGTAGGTGTAGTGTAGTTGTAGTGGTAGTGTAGGTGTAGTGTAGGTGTAGTGTGTAGTTGTAGTGTAGATGTAGTGTACTTGTAGTGTACTTGTGGTGTAGTTGTAGTGTAGTGGTAATGTAGGTGTAGTGTAGGTGTAGTGTAGTTGTAGTGTAGATGTTGTGTAAGTGTAGTTGTAGTGGTAGTGTAGGTGTAGTGTAGGTGTAGTGTAGGTGTAGTGGTAGTGTAGATGTAGTGGTGTAAGTGTAGTTGTAGTGGTAGTGTAGGTGAAGTGTAGGTGTAGTGTAGGTGTAGTGGTAGTGTAGATGTAGTGTAGTGTGTAGTGTAGTTGTAGTGGTAGTGTAGGTGAAGAGTAGGTGTAGTGTAGGTGTAGTGGTAGTGTAGATGTTGTGTAAGTGTAGTTGTAGTGGTAGTGTAGGTGTGGTGTAGGTGTAGTGGTAGTGTAGATGTTGTGTAAGTGTAGTTGTAGTGGTAGTGTAGGTGTAGTGTAGATGTAGTGTAGGTGTAGTGTAGGTGTAGTGGTAGTGTAGGTGTAGTGGTAGTGTAGATGTAGTGTAAGTGTGGTGTAGTTGTGGTGGTAGTGTAGGTGTGTGAGTGTAGGTGTAGTGTAGGTGTAGTTGTAGTGTAGATGTACTGTAGGTGTAGTGGTAGTGTAGGTGTAGTGTAGGTGTAGTGGTAGTGTAGATGTTGTGTAAGTGTAGTTGTAGTGGTAGTGTAGGTGTAGAGTAGGTGTAGTGTAGGTGTAGTTGTAGTGTAGATGTACTGTAGGTGTAGTGTAGGTGTAGTGGTAGTGTAGGTGTAGTTGTAGTGGTAGTGTAGGTGTAGTGTAGGTGTAGATGTAGTTGTAGTGGTAGTGTAGATGTAGTGTAGATGTTGTGTAAGTGTAGTTGTAGTGGTAGTGTAGGTGTAGTGTAGGTGTAGTGGTAGTGTAGATGTAGTGTAGGTGTGGTGTAGGTGTAGTATAGTTGTAGTGTAGGTGTAGATGTAGTGTAGGTGTGGTGTAGGTGTAGTGTAGGTGTAGTGTAGTGTAGTGGTAGTGTGGGTGTAGTGTAGGTGTAGTGTAGGTGTAGTGTAGGTGTAGTTGTAGTGTAGATGTACTGTAGGTGTAGTGTAGGTGTAGTGGTAGTGTAGGTGTAGTGTAGGTGTAGTGTAGGTGTAGTGGTAGTGTAGATGTGGTGTAGTGTAGCTATAGTGTAGTGTAGTGTAGTGTAGGTGTAGGTGTAGGTGTAGGTGTAGTGTAGTGTAGGTGTAGTGTAGGTGTAGATGTAGTGTAGTGTGTGTAGGTGTAGATGTAGTGTAGGTGTAGGTGTGGTGTGTGTGTAGTGTGGTGTAGTGTAGGTGTAGTGTAGGTGTAGTGTAGGTGTAGTGTAGTTGTAGTGGTAGTGTAGGTGTAGTGTAGATGTTGTGTAGGTGTGGTGTAGTTGTAGTGGTAGGTGTAGGTGTAGTGTAGGTGTAGTGGTAGGTGTAGATGTAGTGTAGATGTAGTGTAGGTGTAGTGTAGGTGTAGATGTGGTGTAGCTGTGGTGTAGCTGTAATGTAGGTGTAGTGTAGCTGTAGTGTAGTTGTAGTGGTAGTGTAGATGTTGTGTAAGTAGTAGTAGTGTAGTGTGGTGTAGTGTAGCGTGGTGAAGTAGTAGTAGTGTAGTGTAGTGTGGTGTAGCTGTAGTGAAGTAGTAGTAGTGTAGAGTAATGTGGTGTAGTGTAGTGTGGTGTAGTGTAGTGTAATGTAGTGTAATGTAGTGTAGTGTAGTGTGGTGTGGTGTAATGTAGTGAAGTAGTAGTAGTGTAGTGTAGTGTAGTGTGGCTGTAGTGAAGTAGTAGTAGTGTAGTGTAGAGTAGTGTAGTGTAGAGTAATGTAGCTGTAGTGTAGTCTAGTGTAGTGTAGTGTAGTGTAGAGTAGTGTAGTGTAGCTGTAGTGAAGTGTAGTAGTAGTGTAGTAGTGTAGAGTAGTGGTGTAGTGTGGAGTAGTGTAGCTGTAGTGTAGTGTAGAGTAGTGTAGCGAAGTGTAGTAGTAGTGTAGTAGTGTAGTGTAGTGTGGTGTAGTGTAGTGTAGTGTAGTGTAGTGTAGTGTAGTGTAGTGTAGTGTAGTGTAGTGTAGTGTAGTGTAGTGGTAGTGGTAGTGGTAGTGGTAGTGGTAGTGTAGTGGTAGTGTAGTGGTAGTGGTAGTGTAGTGTAGTGTAGTGTAGTGTAGTGTAGTGTAGTGTAGTGTAGAGTAGTGTAGTAGTAGTAGTGTAGAGTAGTAGTAGTGTAGCTATAGTGTAGTGTAGTGTAGTGTAGCTGTAGTGAAGTAGTAATAGTGTAGTAGTGTAGTGTAGAGTAGAGTAGAGTAGTGTAGTGTAGTGTAGTGTAGTGTAGTCTGGTGTAGTGTAGCTGTAGTGAAGTGTAGTAGTAGTGTAGTAGTGTAGAGTAGTGTGGCTGTAGTGTGGTGTAGTGTAGTGTAGTGTAGTGGTAGTGAAGTAGTAGTAGTGTAGTGTAGTGTAGTGTAGTGTAGTGTAGTGTAGAGTAGTGTAGTAGTAGTAGTGTAGAGTAGTAGTAGTGTAGCTATAGTGTAGTGTAGTGTAGCTATAGTGTAGTGTAGTGTAGTGTAGGTGTAGGTGTAGGTGTAGGTGTAGTGTAGTGGTAGTATAAGAGACCACAGAGGAGCAGAGAGGGAGGAGTACCTGGTCATTGAGCCAGTTCTGTCCGTAGAGCGTGCCCAGATCGTCCATGGTGAGGACGTGGCGTTTGTAGTTGACCTTGAAGCCTTTGGCCAGAGTGCTGCCTGACGAGCGCTGGAACGACTGCATCAAGTGCTGCACCATGGCCTTCCTGCTCACACACACACACACACACACACAGACACACACACAGATCAATACTACAGGAAAGTCTGTGCCGGGAACTATACATGTGCAAGACTACAGCTCCTCTGGGTTTCGGTGAGGAAAACATTGTGACTCTATGAAGGCCAGATCTATGGAGCAGTGAGATGGTTGAAAGTGCACTCAAAAGGAGAATAAACGCTGATGTTTTTATGACTTGACTAAACGAGAGAGGAGGGCAGGCCAATAGTTTGATAGGGACGAGTATCGGGAGAACTTTGCACGTGAACCCACTGAGAAGCAGCTCATCCTCAGAGCTCCAAACCAGTGTCTGGGTCAGTGTGCCCAAGAAGAGAGTTAAGCATTTGCATTGATTTAAATGAACCCTTTTAGCCCAATTTATTTCCACGCATCAAAACCCCGCCTGGATTTTTTTGGTGTTCCTTTGACTTAAAAATGTCAGTAAATGTCCCAGGAGTAAATGCTTTTGGCCCGTTTTTACCAGGATGAGTTCAGCTTTCAATATCTGGCAGTTGTTCAACATTACTCTGTGTATTAATGTGTAATAACAGTTGAAAGAGAAGAAATACACAAAATAACAAAAACACACACAAAAAAAGATAAATCACCGAAAAACCACTAAACTACCGTCATTCTCTCCAAATCTCCGCCACTCAGCACTCGATACTACAGGCTGCAGAAATTTACTGTAACAACCCTTTATGGGTAGAACACACAACTTCTCTGCTTTCAGGAACTGTTGGAGCTTTTTCAATAGCGCATTTAGTTCTGGAGCTACGGTAATGAGAAGTCACGCATGGAAACTGGGGGCGCTCCCGTCAGTCTATGAGGGTTAAAACTAAAGAGCAAGTCAGTGTTTTCTATTTAAAATTGTGTGAGAATATCTGAAGTGTTGCACGCGAGTACATTTGAATTTAAGATCAATCATTTATACAGTCTTTATGCAAATTTGCTGATGAACATGAGGCTTTGATGCGCCTGGAGAGGGTCTGGAGATCGCCTCTGACCTGTGTGGTTGGGAGAAGCTCTCACTGAAGACACTCTGGAGCTTTTCTGTGACGTCGTCCACGTGCACCGGGATCAGACTGCCATACTGCTGCAGCGCCTCCTCCAGGAAACCTACACAAGTACAAGCGTTTCACATTTAGATTTCAGTCTGATCGTTATCGTCACTGTGAACACGTAAAGTATTTGGTGCAGTACCTGTGACACAGCTGATGTGCTCCTCTGTGAGCGCCGGCTGCACTGGTCTCTCTGCGAGGCTCAGGCCTCTGTCTCGGCGCTCCGCCCCAACCTCATACTTATCTGTCAAGAGAATATACAGGCAGATACGTGGACAGTCAGCCCAGAAAAACACTTTTAAACAAGTAAAAGAATGCACACAGGGATATAGGAAGATCAGAAACACAGAGGATATATGACGGGAGAGCATCTGACACACAGGGATACAGATGGATGAACGGGAGGGCATCTGGCAGATAGAGATATCCATGGCTTTCAAAATGATGAGAAATTAGGACAGTTGCCAGTTTTTAACAATTTTAAGGGGAACTCCGGCACGTTTGAAGCTAAAGTCCTTTACTAGAGGTGGTGGAAATCTGTCAGAAGCCAAAAAAACGGCACAGATCAGTGTTTCCTCGGTGGAGATCTCACTGTGGCAGTGAGTCTGTCAAGACTAGTGTAGTGATGGGGGCAAGTTCTGAACTTCCACGTAAAACACCAATTTGCTTCACACTGAAGAAGCTTAACACCACTTTAACCCATCTGACAACAGCCACGAGTCTAACAAACCAAACGCTCTGCCTGGTTCACTCATTAGTGTCTGGAAACGTTAGAAAACAACTTTATAAGCACCTCACACTTCCCTCTGCTGATTTCCCACTGCACAGGCCAAAGCCCAAAAGACTCGATTGCTGATGTCATTTCTAATCCCATTTATTTACGAGTGAATTCTATTATGTGAAAAAGCTAAAAAAATATATATATTCCCGAACCATTTTCTTTCAACAACTTTCAGTTTCTCTTCTTCACCATCAGTAGTCGATCTTCACTTGTTGCTTCTGGCGGCTCGAGCCTCTCGCCGCCGCTGGAGTCGACAATCGAGTCTTTTGGGCTTTGGCCTGTGCAGTGGGAAATCAACAAAGGTAAGGCTAAAGCTGCTTATAAAGTTGTTTTCTAATGTTTTCAGACACTAATGAGTGAACCAGGCAGAGCGTTTGGTTTGTTAGACTCGTGGCTGTTGTCAGATGGGTTAAAGTGGAGTTAAGCTTCTTCAGTGTGAAGCAAATTGGCGTTTTACGTGGAAGTTAAGAACTTGCTCCCATCACCACACAAAACACTGATCTGTACCGTTTTTTGGCTTCTGACAGAATTCCACCACCTCTAACAACTTTAGCTTCAAACGTGCCAGAGTTCCCCTTTAATTCCCCCAAAATGATGCATACAACTGGGAGCTGAAACTCCGGAAGTGGTAGCATGGGAGGGCATCTGACGCACAGGGATGTAAGAGGACAAATGGGAGGGCATCTGAATATTCAAGGATAAAGTAGGATCAGAGATACACAGGGATACAGAAGAACAGAAAAGC
Organism: Odontamblyopus rebecca; assembly: GCA_030686955.1. Classification (NCBI taxonomy): domain Eukaryota; kingdom Metazoa; phylum Chordata; class Actinopteri; order Gobiiformes; family Gobiidae; genus Odontamblyopus; species Odontamblyopus rebecca. The sequence continues at coordinate 33,691,657 of CM060672.1, read as the reverse complement.
ATTGACACACAGGTCTATAGGCATATAGTAGGGCATCTGACACACCTCTCTGGCCGTCCATGCCCCCGTGGCGCTCGCCCCTCCCCGTACGCGGCCCGTACGCTCTGCCCCTCCTCTTTCGGCTGTAGAGGCTGTACCGTACTCTCCCTCTCCTCCACTTGTGCAGCCACTGGGCCCTCTGCCGCCAGCGCCTCCACTGCCCCGCCAGACCCGTGCTCCGGCGTGCCCTGCGGGTCCAGCTGAGGGGCCGTCTCAGGCAGGGGACGGCAGCCGGGGGACAGTCCTGTGGGTGAGGCATAAGGGATGGAGAAATTAAAGGACCTGTACATGATTGTAGCTCATTCTAGTCAAGAGAAATCCTCTTTACATCATGTATCAAATGGTAAAAGCTGCTAAAGAAAAACAAAAGCCACATTCTAATGTCGTTACCTCCTAAAAACGAACCTGGAGTTGTTTTGTTTCATTCACATGTTTGAGTAACCCTGAATTATTAGTCTGTTTACATCTCCATCCATCCATTTTTTTTATTATTATAAAAGATATTTAAAATAAAAGGATATTTATTATATTTATCCGGGGCTGGGTCACGGGGGCAGCAGTGACTCACAGGCTTCCCTCACCCCAGACACTTCCTCCAGCTCCTCCAGGGGGACCTCGAGTTGTTCCCAGGCCCAGAGACACAGTCCCTCCAGTGAGGTCCTGGGTCTTCCCCGTGGTCTACATCTCCAAACCACAATATGCTCTGTTCCACCTTGTGAAGTCATGAAGTGGTTTTCAAGTGAACAGCTCATTTTACCTTTAGTTCAGTCGAGATCGGCAATTCCAAGGATAAAATTATCCAAATGATTATGGTCGAGGTGTGTGGAGATTAAAAGAGTTTCAAACTGAGAGAAGACCTCAACCTAAATCTGCAGGTTTGTGTGTAAAACATGTGAGAATGAAACAAAACACAACTTCAGGTGTGTTTGTGATAAGGAAACAACATTAGAACAGAGATCAGAAAACAGCGTCATGTGGTCCCTTTAGACAGCAGTTTGTGGTGCATTACACACACACATTTTTCCTTCAGTCCAGTTACAAAGAGCGAGACAGCTGTCAGAAGTATTCATGTGCGTAGGATAGAAATCTGTGCATATTTGTCTGCAGTTGAGCATAAAATAAATATTCGTAAACTCTCGAATGAGTCGTCATACATAAAATGTGTTGTGTGTATTTTGTCCATGAGAATACGAACTGAAAAGAATTACCGTACAATCACAAAATGAAAAATTACAATTATGCTTTCTTCAGTACAAATACAAATTCACAGACACGGCAACTGGGAGGTGAACTGCTGCCCCCGTGACCCAACCGGAGAAAGTGGAAGGTGGATGATGGATGGCCATGGTTCAGTCCTTTTTCAGTCCTGGTTCAGTTCTGGTTTAGACCTGGTTCAGTCCTAGTTTACTCCGGGTTTAGACCTGGTTCAGTCCTGGTTTACTCCGGGTTTAGACCTGGTTCAGTCCTGGTTTACTCCGGGTTTAGACCTGGTTCATCAGTCCTGGTTTACTCCGGGTTTAGACCTGGTTCGGTCCTGGTTTACTCCGGGTTTAGACCTGGTTCGGTCCTGGTTTACTCCGGGTTTAGACCTGGTTCGGTCCTAGTTTAGTCCGGGTTTAGACCTGGTTCGGTCCTGGTTTACTCCGGGTTTAGACCTGGTTCGGTCCTAGTTTAGTCCGGGTTTAGACCTGGTTCGGTCCTGGTTTACTCCGGGTTTAGACCTGGTTCGGTCCTAGTTTAGTCCGGGTTTAGACCTGGTTCGGTCCTGGTTTACTCCGGGTTTAGACCTGGTTCAGTCCTGGTTTACTCCGGGTTTAGACCTGGTTCGGTCCTGGTTTACTCCGGGTTTAGACCTGGTTCGGTCCTGGTTTACTCCGGGTTTAGACCTGGTTCAGTCCTGGTTTACTCCGGGTTTAGACCTGGTTCAGTCCTGGTTTACTCCGGGTTTAGACCTGGTTCAGTCCTGGTTTACTCCGGGTTTAGACCTGGTTCAGTCCTGGTTTACTCCGGGTTTAGACCTGGTTCAGTCCTGGTTTACTCCGGGTTTAGACCTGGTTCAGTCCTGGTTTAGTCCGTATGCGGGGTAAGTGACGGTCAGTGACACTTAGACCAGGGAAGCCTGTACCAAGATGGCAGCAGTATTAACACCAAGAGGTTGACCGTGAGATCTACTGTCCTATATCTATGTGAAGTGGTGATGGATTATTGTAAAGTTGCATCTGTGAATTCATATTCGTACTGAAGAAAGCGTAATCGTAAATTTTCATTTCATAATTGTAATTCTTGATGTTGTAACTGTAATTCATATTCTAATGGAGAAAACACATTTTATGTATGACTGGATTCATTCGAGAGTTTGAAAGTATTTATTTCATGCTCATCTACAGCCAAATGTGCACAAATTTTCCAAATATACACAGATTTCTATCCTATGCACATGAACACTTCCGACAGCTCTCTCTCCATGAACTGCTGCCATCCCAAACCTGACTGTCTGTCATGGCAACTAGTACAAACTTGGTACATTTGCAGCTTTGTGTCAAAAACCGTCAAAAACTGTGTGTGTTTTCGTGTGTGTGCTGCCTCCAGTGGGCACCGCAATTTCAAGTACTACGTGACATCACACATGACTGTCCTACATTACATGCAGGTACACAAACACCAGGCTGCAGGGGTGGAGTTCACTTTTATTACTGTTCATCCTAAAAACGAAAGACTCTAAAACACACACAAAGACCTTTTCGAACATAAACACTGGGCGTTTATAAGTGATCCCACTTCAGCCTAAACCTCTTCATCACAGTTTTATGTCAAATGTTTGCATTAATCTATTTAGTTCATGACTGAAGAAAATAAACTACTGCTACTATTACTAAGAGAGAGCCAGAACCATTATTAAACTGAAATGTCAGGGAAATCATTTCTCATTTTCCTATTTATTATTACATTTCATGAATACACTGTATTTATTTGTAGAAGCCTACAATCTGAACTTTTTAATGTGTTTATTAAAAAACATGTAAATATAGAATTGTATGGCTAGTCCTCTAATATTTGTGTAATCCCTCAGTGGTCCAGGTATGATCCATAGAAAAAGAAATTTGATTTTGTCAACTAGACAAAAGTTTTATCATGAAGATGTTTTGCAGCTCATCCAAGCTGCTTCTTCAGTTCTGGTCAGATGCTGATGGACACAGCCTTATATCTGCCTGAAGGGAGGAGCTAACTACACTGAAACTACTCTGAAACTAACTACTACTAACTACTACTTTTGAGGATGTTTGAGGCCTCCTTTTCCGTTCAAGAATGGGTTGTCTTTTCTACCAAAAATAGCCTCTTTAACTCCCCTCTCAAACCAATTCTTTTCTCTGGCTAAGATGTGTACTTCACTACCCTCAAGGAAGTGGTTTTGAGATGGAGATGTACAGCAGACTGAGGTCCACTACAGATCTCTCTCCTTTGTTGGTACATCCTCTTGTGCAGTTTCTCCAGTCACTCACTGCAGTTTTCACTACACTGACTAGAGTAAACCTCATTGCTTTGTTTGTGGCTCAGTGTTCTGTCCTTGGTGTGGACCCGTTTCTGTGTTTGTAGGTTTGTAGTGTTTCAAAACAGCCACTGCACAAGAGGACGTACCAACACAGATGGGAGAGCCATAGTGGACTTCAGTCTGCTGTACATCTCCACCTAAAAGCCACAGGCCGCTCCTTTGAGGGTAGTGAGGTGCAGCAGCTTGGATGAGCTGTGAAACATCTTCAATAAAAAAAAAAACAACAACAAAAAACACTTTTGTCCTGCTAAACATGACCCACCTGTAGACTCTCGCCCAGCTCCTCTTCTTCCTCTTCCTCCTCCTCGTCCCCCTCTTCCTCCTCTTCACTGTCTGACTTCTCTGGAACCTGCTGGAAGTGTGAGTACGCAGCAGCCTGAGAGGGCATCTTAGGGACTGGCCACTGAGCATGTACATGGTACTCCTCATCCACTAGAGCTGTACGCAAGCAAACAAACAAACATGAGGCATTTTAAGGTGGAGAAGGTCATCTGGACAATCTTTTTGAAATCAAGATGTTTCAGATCTGAACAGCCATTATACTGCCCTGAGAGAGTTTGGTCCTGCCTTAAGTATTAAGGCAAGAATGTGACAATATTATTTATATTTAAACCAAAGTCAAAATGCATGAACCTCTTCATAATAGAAACAGGCCCAAAGACTTTTCACTGGAGCAAGTGGACCTTCATGTACCCAATATTTAAAAAAATGTCTGACATTTTTAAGACCCAAATGCGTGACCAGAGGGCCTGTGCTTTGAAGCTGGATGAGGAGTTAGGGAGGAAACTTTGAGGTTAAAGTGAAGTTTTAAATGTGGTTTTTGAACTGAAAACCGCCGTGTTATGATAAAGCCGCTTAGCTTCCGTCATGCCTTATCCATGCTGTATTCACGGGTTTCATGTTAATTGCTATGGTAACGGTCCTAGCTCATCATTAACTAACTAATTTCATCATTCTGAAACCCATGGATACACTCAATATTTGAATTTGTCCAGTATGTGGGAAATTGCTTTGAGGAAGTGACTTCAAAGTGGACGGGACTGCTGAACACCAGAACTCATCTCATCCAAGTCCATTTTGCATAATACTTCTTCTTTAACAAAGAGGCATGTTTACTTGCTCTTATTATGAACACTGTGTTTTACATGTGGTTTGCGTTGGCCCTACCGTCTCCTTCGTCCCAGGGGCCCTGCTCCCGGCTCTCGTCCTCCATCTCCTCCTCTCCGTCAATGCTCTCCATCTTGGCCAGGTTGTCCTGGTCGTCATCCTCCACGTACTCACCCATCCACACAGGCTCCTTCTGACCCAGCTTCAGGTGCATGGGGCTGGGGATGCTGTGGCCTGACACTGGGGCCATCAGGTGGTCGGCTGGGATCCCACCTGGAGATAAGGAAAAGGAGGAAGAATTTCCCACTTCTGTGTCACTTACGTCACTATTTCAATAGTTTGATACGATGCTGAAAAGAGTCAGGTTTGTGGAGATGCAAGCCCATCACAGTAAGGACACTTCCTTGAGTTTTTTTTGTGTGCAATAAATACACCCATAATGAACAAAACTTGATTTTAGCTTAGTCAAAAAAGTAACATAATGTGACTTTAATAACCTCTTGTCTCAGCGTTTATGAACAATTATTTGCAATTCATACATTTTCTTATGGTAAAAGGAGAAATTAAATTTGTCAACTGCACAAACGTTATTTGGTCGAATGTGTTTTGCAGCTCATGAACAGAACTGAAGCAGCAGCTTGGATGAGCTGTGAAACATATGCGACCAAATAAACTTTTGTCCAGTTGACAAATTGAATTTCTCCTTTTGCCATTAATTCTACCTGGACGATTGAGGGATTTTACACACATTTTCTTACGATTTTTATGCTTTGGTTAGACCACCAAATCAAAACGTGAATTGACAGGAGCACTAGGTCACTGTTCAGGTGGAGGGCCTGTCACCTGCTCATCTCCATGGAGATCTTATGGCTTTACCTGAATAGTTTCATAGTTTGACAAATAGCTATTTTATCTCAAAGGAGACAAGGAGGTGACACCACTAGGTTATTTACATGACAGATCTGTGGAGAGGTGAGGAACTAGAACTAGTTAATTTCGAACAGTTTGCAGTGGTCCAAAGTTATTCCTCCATTACCGTATTCATTCAGAGCATCCACATTATTCACCAGTTTAAGCACTTTTCACAGCTCTCCAGAGACTAGACCAGTAAAGCTAACAACAACTAGCATGCTAATGCTCAGATGATTAAGATGATTAGATGCAGATCTTACACAGCAGACAAAATGAAACCACAGCAGTAGTGTTGGTGAATGCGTACCTCCCCCTGTGTCGTCCTGGCCCACCGCTGTCAGCCCCAGGTCTCCCTGCCAGCGGTTCTGGGCAAGGCTCCCCCCAGTGTCGCGCATGATCCACGGGCACGTCACAATCTGCGCCAGCCTGGCACCTGCACAAAACACGGACCTGCTTAACCTGGGCTTTGTGAGGCACACATGAAAGAAGAGAGCTGATGGCAGTGGTCAACAAACCAGCTGAAGAAAACATGGTACTACAGCAGGGGCTCAGTGGTGACAGCACTGGTCCCTCAAACCTAAGGATCTGCCATTGTGTCCTTAGGCAAGACACATTTATGCCAGTCTGCCCCAGGGCAGCCATGGCTACTATAGTAACGCCCCACCACTGAGTGTGGAGTGAATGGATAATTCTCTGTAAAGGGCTTTGAGTGTCTCCAAAGGCGCTGTATAAATCCAATGAGTTATCATTATTATGAGAATTTAGTATGTGTAGTTACTATGTTTATGACAGCACTAAGCAACTAACTTTTTTATCAGTAGAGGCAATAATGGGTATTTAAACTTCAAAATATACTAAAAATGTTTTAATGAATAAAATAATTCACACATGGATGGGTTATGCCACCATGGTCTCCATATCCACCTACGGGAAACACTGTATATTTTACAGAAAGATTTTGTGCACTGCTTATACTGAAGATATTAAAAGGTCCATTATGTAAACTTTCTGGTGGAGGTCCTGCACGTGCTGGTCTAAAATATTCCACAATATGGCATTACACATGCATTTATACAATTACAGATGTTTTTGTTGCTCAAAGATACCTTGGAAAATGTGTATTCTGATTGTGAGCAAGGTCACCTCTCCACAGATTGTGCCAACTGTCTGTCTCTGTGGAGACTGATCAGTTTACTGCAGTACTGTGTGAAACATTCCAGGCAAAACAATATAATCTCCAAGGAGACAAGCGGGAGGTGGAACCTCTATCAGAAATGTTACAAAGCGCACCTTTATATTGTTATAAAAAGATTTGATAATATTGAAACTATTTTACGCCACGACACAAAGCAGGAAAATCCCCATAAAGCCACTTTTAAATAAACTATCATTAAAATACTTGAGCTGCTAGACATAAACAGCAGAATGAACCTATAATTAGCCAGGAAGGAAGATAGACAAATAGATACTACGTTATTTATTCTATCGCCTACAGTTCAAATCTTAGGGTATTACATAAAAATGACAAAAAAGTCCCCGCTAAGAAATTGAATACATGATAAATACCGAGCCATAAAATACATTGTTCCATCTTTCATTTACTGAACGACAGGCCAAAATAGTAATTATCGCGCTAGGCCTATACAGGGTGCATATTTAAATTCATATCAGAATGCTTCCTTGTGTGCACGGAAACTGTTGAAACCACCAGGCCAAATTATAGGTTAGATCTGTGGAGCAGCAAGCCCACCAGCAGTAAGAATACAAGTTTTTCACTGTATGATTGAGCAATAAAAACACTTGTGATTGAAAAACAGTAAGATAAATCAATTTAAGGTCATCCTGTGGAATATTTAGCCAGCCATTGGTCAGAGCAGTAACAGCTCCAGGGATATAATAAGCAGGTGGTTGTCCCCCTCATGTTACACCTTTAAATGATTCTTTTAAACATTTGTAAAGTTCTGTACTGTTATCTATCCACCTATAATTCATGTTGTGCGCAAATACAAGACAAAAACAGGATCCTATCTACAGGTAATGTGGACTTTTGTTGTTGATTATTAATTACTCCAATGCACTGACTCTGTTCTATTGTACCGAATGGTTTTCGGTAAACATGGCCAACTGTAACCACGACCGTCACACAATTACGCATTTACAAAATCCTGATCGTGGATACAACAACCTGAGCGCTCATCTGGCCACAGTTTAGCCGTGTTGTCGTTAGCCTCGGTCCGCGGGTGGTCGGACCGGAGCCGCGGGAGTGTGGTGCACGGATCCCAGTGTGTGTGCGCCCATTACGCAGCGCCTCCTTACCGTTTCCACCGCGGATTTAAGCGACTGTGTGCCCCCCTCGCGTCCTCCGGCCTCTCCGAGCAGCGGTGGTCTAAAACTAAAACAATGCTAGCCGATGCTAAAGTCTCATTCAATGACTCTTGAAGCTAAGAAGAGCAGCCAGATGTTCCTCCTGGTTTGGTTTGGTCAGAACGATCTTGTGCGCACAGGTCGGGGAGCGCGCCGAGCAGATTTACGCGCATCCGAGTCTCGCGTAATAGGTGCTTTATAAAAACTGAAGGTAAAATGTTTTTGCAGGTCCGACGACCGCAGTTTCTTCTAATTATTTTCGCTGTCACCAAAAGCGATCGTCGCATCCGGATTGCGTAGCGACGTGCCCTTCTTCTTCGTGTGTACCAGGTGGATTACAAACCTGTACGTGAGTCATGGCGCCCTCTGCAGCCGAAGTGCAAGAGCGTTTCTCTGCACCACTGGTAGTCAGATCTGTAAGGGAAAAAAAACCGTTACTTGGCGGACAAAAGCATGAAATTTTGCACAGTGTTTCATTTGAACATACCTTTTTAGAAAATCTCATGCTCCAAAAATTCTGTCAAATATTTCACTCAAAATGGCTGCCAATTTACTAAAAACCCGGAAAATCATATACCGTCAAGATTGTAAAATCAAAACAATTAATTCCACAAATTATTTCACAAAATCTAAATGTTTTGGTGCATAAGAAAGAGAAAAATATCAACTATTTGCAATAAAAATGGTTGAAAAAGGAATAATTCTATGAAAATATTAATAAAAATATGATAAAATTACAGCTGAATTACCAAAACCGAGTGTTTTCTGAACCTTATATTTCTTTTAACATGGATTAATCAAAGTATGGTTAATAAAAATATATTGTCTATTGCCATGCATTGAAAACTTATTAGTAAAGAGAAAACAATACACCAGATAATTTTAATTAGAATAAATCTGTTTATACACTTTTTATGAGGTGCAATTTTTTCAAATAAAGTTTGAATAAAACCACATATAATGCAATCATCAATTTTTTTAACAAGAATCCTAAATTTTCTTGAATACATCAGTATTGCTTTGTTTATTATTGCTTCTTTCCTTTTGTATCTTTATATTGCCACATGTTTATCAGGTTTGTACTTCGTCAGCTGTGTTTATAATACTGTGGTCACTGAAACAGATTTACTACTTTGACCTTGAGCTCCAGATTCTTTCTCAGAAACAAGATACTGATTTGGTTGGTACTATATGTGTTTTGTTCACATCAAGAAGCCTGGAACACATGTGACATGTTATAATTACTATGGTATATCAATATTAAAAGAGATCTAGATAATAAGGTAAGTTGATTCTTTTTTGTAGAATTAGGTTAAATCTGAATAAAGATACATTTACAAGTTTGTAAAATATTTTGAAAAAATAAAATAAAATTGAACTCGGTGATGTTTTTAGTAGTGTATTTGTAAATGTGCTAAGGCCGGACTTTCTTGCACTGATCTATGCAGTTGCAGATGTGAAATTTAGAGCTAAATAAAGACATTTTTGGAAATATGTGTTGAGTATTTCTTGAGCCATGAGTAGTAATTGAGCATAATTTAGAAGACAGAAGAACTATACATTTGTCACATGTTCACTCTGTATAGCCAAAACATAACTGACCATTCCTTTGTTCATGAAATCAATGAATGAAATCTTGGTTGTTTTATTACGATAGTGTAAATTGAAATATATATGACAATTTTGACCATTTTAACATCAGTTTGGGCCTTCCATGATTCATCTGATGGACTTAACTACAATGAAATTGTCTTCCCTCAACTATTTTTACATCCCAACACCATTTTATTTATTTGGTGCTACTTTCTGCACCATGCCTGATCACTTGGGTGCACTCTAATGATCATGAGTAAAATTGGGTTATTTGGCGGCCATTTTGAATTTTCAACCCTATAGGGTGAGCAGAATTTTTGGAGCATGAGATTTTTTTGAAGTACATGCCCCAAGGGTTTCACAAAAAAAGTTTCACACTTTTGTCCAACGTGTAACGGTTTGGTGATTTTTTGCCCCTTACAGACCTGACTATGGGGGCTTATGGTTAAAGAGCCCATATTATACTATTCTCTGATCTCTGTTCAAATTCAATTCATATACTGTCTAATATATTACTAAATATGAAATACTAATAAATACAATACTAAATACAATACTAAATACAATCAATCAATTAAACACAGTCCTATTTTAACTGTAGGATTTAAATTGTATGTTTTAATCGTATTTTAAAAAAGAGGCCTAATAAATACAATATATTATTATTATTATTATTATTATTATTATTATTATTATTATTATTATTATTATTATTATTATTATTATTATATTATTATTATTATTATTATTATCATTATTATTATTATTATTATTATTATCATTATTATTATTATTATTATTATTATATTATTATTATTATTATTATTATTAGGCCTGAGCGAAGGGCCTGTTAGTATCACATAGCGATGCTCATAGGGGGCGGGAACTAAAATGACGCGACGTGCCTCGCCTGTAGTGACCAGGGACCCTCGCCATGATAGCAATGCGCCAGAGGTTTCCGAAAATGTAGAGTTTGTCGGCCAAAAAAAGCGGAACATTCTTCTCGTATCAGAATATTCTTCTTCTTCTTTTTTTCCTCCTAATGCACTCACCCATTTTCCACCCTGACAAAAACTCACGAAATTTGGCCATGTGCGAAAAAGTCTGCCTCTCTAATTTTGGCTATTTCCATTTTCAATAAATAAATAAAATGGCTCGTCAGCGCCCCCTAACGAGACAAAAATGCATTAGGGAATACGTATGACACCAAAAAAAATTTGCACAAAGAATCATAAAATTTAACACAGAAGTCGATCATGACAAGACAAGTAAAAAATATTATTATGGCCACGCCCCCTGACACACCAGGGGGCGTGGCCATCTTGGATTAAAGTTTGTGAAGCTGAAACGCACTCCTCCGAAGGCGTCACCCGAACGGCCTCAAATGTGGTCCACACTATCTCCCGCACGGGAACATCAACAGTTATCCACACATCCCAAATCCGTCTGACGTCTCTGAGCAGTGAAGCAACAAAAAATGAACAAAAAATGAAGTTTTGGATATTTACAAATTGCTCCTATTTGCTCAAACAAACTCTGATTTTAATGAAATTTAACAGTTCTTAAACTCTTTGCCCTAAAGCTACTGAATGTGAAAGAATTTTATATGGTGCATTACTGCCCCCTACAGATTGAAATAAAACGTGACCCTGCAAACACGTTGAAAAATGTTCAAAAATTCACCAAACTTTGCCAAAAGTTCAGAAATGATGAGGCATTCGAGAAAATATAGGTTTCATGTGTGGGGATCAAAAAATGGCGATAATACGCCACCTCGAATATTAGGCTCCACCCACTCATATGGGAGCTGTACCAGCTCAACTTTGTCGTAGAGCCACGAAATTCGGGACACACATTCGTCACATGAAGACAAACAAAAAATATTATTATGGCCACACCCCCTGACAAAGCAGAAGGCGGCCATCTTGGATTGAATCTTCAAAATGCAGAGTTTGCAGCTCATGTTGTGTTTGAACGAACTCCTCTGAAGGTGCTTCACCCACAGGGCTGAAAATCACCGTACATCATCTACAGAAGTGAAGCTTCAAACGTTAGGTCCATTTTTTTGAAAACTGTCACAGTTTACGTGCGGCAAAGCTCCAAAGTTCAATCAAAATTTAGACAATATTCAATGTGAAGATTTGCTCCCGTTGGCACAGACTTAGTCCGATTGTGCTGAAATTTGAGTCACTGATGCTGATCTCGGCCTGAATATAAAACACTATAAAACATATGGAAAATTACACTATAGCGCCCCCTAGACATGAAACATCAACATTATCGGATCAAATTTGGGAATTGAATTCTATGCATGACTACGAGTAAAAAAAATATATTACGGACATGGGGAATTTTTCACTGTTGGCCACCAGGGGCGCAAAGACTCCCCAAAAATCATTTAAAGGTGCACTATGTAATTTTTCTGAATCACTATTACGTGATCTTGGCCTAAATATAATACATTATAAAGCATAGGAAAAGTGTGGTTGGGGTTTACGGTTATTAGGGGTAGTGTGGGGCATTGCATTTCCTGGGTGCAGTGTTTGCATGGCGCGATGTGTAGGGCACGTCGTTTTGTAGGGCACGTCGTTTTGTAGGGGTGCAGTGCAGGTGCACCCGAGGGCAGATCATCGCCGCTTGCGGCTATATTTAATGCTGTTTCCTCATCACAAACAGAACTGCAGTTGTGTTTTTCATTCACACATGTTTAACACAAACCCTGCAGACTGAGACTGAGTTAAAGTGGGATTAAAGTGAGAATGCATGTTATTAAAGACATTAAAGCCAGAGTGTGCACATTTTTTGTTGAATATTTAAATCTGATTGGTCAAAGTGTCACAACAGCTGAACAAAGTGAGAAATCAAACATTTTCACTAAAATACACTGAAGTACGTCTAGTGGCATTGCTATGTTTGTTTTGTTTTGTCAGTAACTTATTAACTACAGACTAAAATCATTTCCTTTTTTTTCATTTTTAATTTTGGTTGTTTTTATTGCTCTGAAAAACTATGAAAAACATGTGTCCTTACTGTGAGTGGGCTCGTATCCCCACAAACCTGACTCTTACTTGGCCTGGAGGAGAGCCTGCTTGTTTCCTGCTTGTTGGAAATGTTGTTCTTTTGGCTATAATCTTCCACAGCCTTTCATGGAATCATGCAGGTGACCTACCACCTCCAGAAAGTTACATACTGTACCTGTGCCTGTAAAACAATTGTAATTGGAAAGAGTAAGATGTCAGTTTTTTGAAATGTTAAATTGTGCATCTTCATGTAATAAGCTCTTTAGGGAAGCTGACAGGAGAACTTCAGTCACTGAGTATTTGCATGTGTGTGGAGATTACACTTTACTGCCGTATGTTCTACCTGTGAATACAAGCTCACTATGCTCCGTCCCAGCCTGGCCCTCGCCCTTCTGCTCTGGCCCCTCGCGGTTCTCTGCAGTGTCTCCAAGGACTTCCAGGACTGCCGACCCTTCTTCCACATGCAGGTTCCTCCCCGGGGCCTCTGGTACAGGGACCCAAGCTCCATCTGTCAGAGGTACATGGACCAGGTGCACTACGCCACACTGTATGACACCCACAGACACCTGCCCATCTACTCTGCTTACATCTTCAGGAAGTCCGACGGGAAGAGACGAGTGGACACGCCGTGGATGTATGAGCCTCAGGTCAGAGAAAGTCTTAAAGTGCATATGACAGGGCTCATGTTTTTCTAATTGATTCTCTGATTCTCAGGGACAATGTGTGACAATGCGTCAGGTTTACATGTAAAGTCTATGGAGGATGCACGTCTGACTGGTTAATAGGGGTATAAGGATATCCAATATCCGATATCCGTATCTCACGATATGATATCGTCATCGTATGAACCTTACGGTACGATATTTATTGTAATATCACGGGAAAGCTCATGATATGGTGGGAGGCTCACGATATTACGATGTTCTACATAATAACAAGACTGACATTCTAAAATGTTTTGACCAGTCATTTGGTACAACATTTATTGTCATTAAGGATGGAACAAAATCCAAATCTCTCTGTACCAGATTTTCACCATAAACATCTCACGGTACCAGATTTATTACAATATTTTGTGGAGACACAAAATTGAATCTGGTCTTTTTTCCTCTAAAAATGCTTCACAGACTTAATCCACAGAATGAAGATGTAAAAGTGCTTAGAACAGTTATTTCTTCATGTCGTCTGCACTGAAACGGAGCAAAGGATCATGGTCTATGTAGTTCCCTCTGTTTTTTTTGTTTTTTTTGCCATTTCTGCATCAGAACTATTCATTTAAGCAAAGAAACTTGGGATTCGATATATTGTGATGGTCCACGATTTTATTGTGAGAGATCGGATGATACGATATCACCATATTTCAGTTATTGTTACATCCATACTGGTTGTGTTTCAAGTGTTCATGCGATGAGTTTGAGTTTAAAAATATGAACTTTCTGCGATATTTGCTTTGTGTCATCATGTTTCAATGTGATGCTGTCCCCTAGATTCAAAGATTCAAACATTCTAAAGTCTAGAGGCATTTGGCACAGTTTTGACACCACGCTTAAGGAGGTTTAAAACTTTATTTAAGGGTGTTGTTATTTATTTTTATTAGTCTAATCATAAGTATAGTACAATGTGGACAGGTTTTGGCCCTTGTAAATATTATGGTTGCTAGGTAAGAATTACCCATCTGCCGCCCATGTCCAAGGAAGTTTGATATGTTTAGCACTTGAGTTCCCATGTGTAGAACACAACTCAACTCCCCGGGAAAAGATGGAAGGTCATGACTAATACTTGAATCTGATTGGTCAAAGCGTCACAACAGCCAAAACCAAAATTCAAACATTTGTTACATCCAGTTGAGAGAGCGCACAAAGCTTCAACTTTGTCAAACCTTAGGCCTAGTACTCTGTGATTGGTCTGGGCCCTGTCACACCAGCGGGGGCCAAGATGGATTCTGATGAGTATGTGAACCCACAAATATCACAAGAATATGTTGCTGGGCAAGGTTAAACTGCACTTCACAGATCAGTGTAATATCTAATGCTATCTCTGCTCTCCTTAGCTGATTGTTGCTGATGAGACTGGGAACATGCGGCCCCTCCCTCTTTCTGAAGACACGCCCCCTTTCATTGAGGACACTCAGGCCGTGCTGGATGACTACACAGATGCCATCGAATACAAACGCTGTCCCCTCAACCCTGACGTCCACCAGGCTGACCCTCCACAGAAATCCTCCACCTACTCCCTAACCAATGTGGTCCCGCTCAGAGCAGACCTCCTGGACAATGTCTGGAATCCATATTTGGACAGAATTCGCCGGAGACTCAATAATTTCTGCCTCGGTAAAGCTTTTATGGTGTCGGGCGTGACAGCTTCGGGGGACAACATCAGGAGAGAGAATCGAGATAGAATTGGTATCCCTAAATATATCTGGCTGGCATATTGCTGTCCGCGTTTTGACCAGAATTCTCCTTATGAGGTGCGATACATGTTTCCTTCATATGCGGCCTACGCTCTGAATGGACACGGCCAGAATGAAGTCGCCGAAGTCCCGCTGAAGACTCTGGAGGCATTCATAAAGTCAAACACAGATGTGGATGCGGTGATTTTTTACAAAGGTTGCCTGACAGAACATCATGTATAGGAAAACATGGTGTTAAAGGTCCGCTATGTAGCTTTTCTGCTTGAGAGTCCACCACCTGCTTGTCTTCATGGTTAGTGCTTTGCTTGCTTAATTTTGTTGCTTATCTACATGGATACAAGCAAATTATAGGTCTGATCTGTGAAGAGGTGACCATGCTTGCAGTAAAAATGTTTTTAAGATATTTATGAACAACAGAAATTGAGTATATGCATAACGGATCAGTTTGATGCCATATTGTAGAACATTCCAGGGAAGGATAAGGTTCAGGTGATGTTCTGGCCTGGATCTGCCATCTGCATTTGACAAACCCTTCAGTGGTGCTGGTCAGCCTATTGCAAGACAATTTCCATGGACACAAAAAGGTGATGGCTGAATGCAAACTTCCAAAACTTAAATCAAAATAAAACTGAAATTGTTGTGTTTGGGCAAACTAACCCACAGCTTAGACAGGACAGTGTTGGTCCTCTGTCCTCCTACTGTCTCCCTGCAGTGAGGAATCTTGGGATGATTGTGGACTCTATGTTTAAACTGGACAAGCACATTAGCTCTGTCATAAAGTCGAGCTTCTTTCAGTTGAGGGTACTTGCCAAAAATAAAACCCTCCCTCCCACAGGTGGCTATTCATGCATTTGTAACATCGCGTGTAGACTATGGAAATTATCTGTATGTCAGGCAGGATCAGGGCTCCTGCAGCATTTACAACATGTCCAGAACGCTGCAGCTTGTCTGCTCACTAATACTAAGAGACATGAACACCTCACACCTGTGCTGTGTGACCTGCACTGGCTCCTGTCTTCTGTAGGGTGCAATTTAAAATGTTATTAATTGTGTTTAAAGGTTTACACTTTATGAGTGTGAGGGAATTACTCCAGGGAATTACTGGAGCCCTGTATTCTGCCCAGAGCCCTGAGATCAGCAGACCAGCTCCTGTTGGTTGTGGCCAAAACTAGGCTCAAGACAAGAAGAGACAGAGGCTTTTCTGTGGCAGTGCCCAGACTGTGGAACAGCCTTCCTCTTCTGTCAGATCCTTTCAGTCTGTAACGCAGTTTAAGACCAGACTGAAAACTCAGCTCTTCTCCTGGGATTTAACACTAGGTAGTCAGTTTATCTTGTTTTTATTATAATATATTTATATTATATTATTGATGTTGGTCTTTCCATAAAAGCTAATTAGGAAAATGCAGTTTCATCCAATAAACATCCAAAATGTAAATGAGTTACTGTGAATGGTAAAAATAAAGAGGGGTTATCGGGCACCCCTGTCGAGTCGAGCAAGATTTGAAAACCTGGGGGAACAAGTCTGGTGGATTATCACGACTGTAGTAGAATTCTGTGGGTGTTTTGAAAATATGTTGTCATTTTGTATTTGTGATGATTATTGACACTGTAAATGTTAGCTTAATTATGTGACCAACCTTATGGAATAAAGATGTGAAGTGAAAACAGATTGTCGGCTTTTCGTGGGTATTTTTTTATGTTATAATGATCCTATAAAAATCCTAGCATTACTAAGGGCAGCAGCAAAAGCAAATATGCAAAGAAAATAGAAACAGAAGAAATATAACTCACAGAGGACTGAACTTGGACACTGTTGGACTGCATGGACTGTTATCAGAAGTGAGAGAAGTGCTTTGTAATGATGATATCTTAATATATTTTATGGATCCTGGAAGTTGCAGAGGGGTGGAGCACTGAGTTACATTTACTTGAGGAACTTTCTGAAGAAATGATCAGAGTAGTTTTTGGAAACAATACTTTTACTTGAGTAAAACTTTTGGTTTCTCTTCTCAGTGTGAAATCAACAGAGACAAAAACGTAATTAATACTATTAAAAATGTGTGATAATGAATATTAGTATTTGTGTGTTTTCTCTTTGATTATACCACAATGTGTGCGTTATTTGATGTTTTGTCAAACCAGTTTTATAAATGTCAACTTATAAATGACATGCTTCATTCTGGCAGTTACAGTTTCAGTTACTTAATTGTATAGTAGTTTTCCCAGATATTCTTTTTTATTTTATTTCTTTGACCACATTCTTGTACTTCTACTTCTAATATTATTTTGAAGTACCATTATTCTTACCTGAGTACATTTTTGGCTACTCTATCACCTCTGTCACAACCTACTGATTTTTATAAAGAAGCTGCAGGTTGATATATATTTTCTATGATTCTTGCTTCCGTGCATTAGCTCCCTCAGGTGTCTGAGTGTGTATATGTGTGTGTGGGCAGTCCCCTGTGCAGTCTATATCTTGCGTTATTTGCACACTGAACCTGATAACATGAGGCTCTTCCACTGGGGCCATGGCTGCTGCCGTGTCGAACTGGACCAGGGTCTTCTTCATGGTGCTTCCAAACATCTTGATGGTCTGGGGTAGGGTGAGCAGGGACCTCCCTCCTGAATGCAGACAGTTCTTTTACCTGGAAGTACCTCCACGGGGCCTGGAGCAGCCGTCCCTGTGCTTCATCTGTCAGCACTACAATAAGAGAGCCCGCTTTGTCACGCTGTACCACACGGCTCTGCACACGCCCGTCTACTCGGCCTACACCTTCAAGCGCTCAGCAGGAGACCTGTGTGCTGACGTGCCCTGGATGTATGAGCCTCAGGTAGGAACAGCACCATCTACATCAAACCACACAGCATTAAAACAAGACACCACTGCTGCAACACATTTAACAAACACAACTGAGTTTATTGATCTGTACATGAATATGTATGAGTATTTTACTTGTGTGAGACATTAACACATATTTAGATCACCATGTTACCTTTTAGTGTTATATTCAACAAAAACAATGTATTAACATGTTTTTGATGCTCCCCTTTGCTCTCCATGCTAAGCCACTCCCCCTTCACAGTGCAATCACAACACAATGGGCTTGCATTTAGCTAATTAAACTACCTATAGAGAAACAAGGGAAATGTTATTATTTTGCTAGCAATGTTTCACTGTATGACATTAAACATATCTCCAATGCAATTTTTTCTCAGGTCGTAGTATACATGAACAAATATGCAAATATCCTGCTGATGAGACTTGATTTTCAATTTCACAATAGTCTGACTCATAATTTGAATTTTCCATCTCTTGTAAAGTGCCTATGACAGGTTACTTACTAAAGTAACCAGTTACTTATTTGACTAAATAAAGCAGATTCTAATCATTATATTTAAGATTTTGACATTTTTCTTCTCCAGTATGGCCATTTTTAAGAGATAAAACTTTACTTCCCAATCAGACTCCCCGGGCCCCTGCCCCCCCCCTCAGGTCCACTAACTCCCTGAGCAAGAAAAAATGAGGCTGGAGGGATGTCAGTGCACGATCGCGATTGACTTTTTTTTCCCTTTTTCCTAACGCTCATGACGCCCCCCACAAAATGGTGCCCCGGGCGGTTGCCCTGTCTGCCCATGCCTAGGACCGCCCCTGTTTATACATGTACATTTTTGCATAGAATTAATTCAGTGTGTGAATTTATTCTATGACAAAGGTCCCCAACCTTTTTTCGCTTAAAGACCAATAAAAAACATTACATAACATAACACTATTTTATATATTATAAAGTTTGAAAGGCTGATCTAATACTCATGCTTGTTGTTTATCAGGTTAATGTGCACTATATTTATATATGAAACATGCAGATATGGTGCTAAACTATAAAAAGAAGTACAACTCCTTATGAATATATAATAATATAATTAATATAATATAATTCATATATTGTTGGGCCCAGGCCCAGTGGTTGGGGACCCCTGCTCTATAACATTCCACTAATAGGTGTCCTTGTTGGTGTAGATTGCCCTGCTGAACTAATCTCATCTTTTATCTTGGTGCTTGCAGCTGTTCAGATCTGGTGCGACACATGAAATGCAGCCTATTCTCCAGACGGACCAGGGGACCCAGCTGCACGAGCAGGCTGGCCTTAGTGACTACATGAACGCAGTGTTATATGAGCGTGCCCCTCTGAACCCCGATGTGCACCAGGAGGACCCAGACGACAAAGCCTCCACCTACACCCTGACCAACACTGTCCCTCTGATGCCCGACTTTATCGACCCGGTGTGGAGTGACCAGGAGCAGGCCATCCGCACCCGCCTCAACAACTACTGCAGGGGCCGCGCCTACATAGTGACCGGAGTCAGCACCTCTGGACAGAGGATTGGCAGAGACCACCTGAAGCATGTAGCTGTGCCCAGATACGTCTGGTCTGCATACTGCTGTCCTTACTATGACCACAGCGCCCCCTTCAGTGTCAGATACAAGTTCCCAGCGTTCGCTCACTACGGCCTCAACGTGCAGGAGGACAATGAGGTGGTGGAGCTGTCTGTCCAGAAGCTCCAGGATTTTCTGAAGAACATCATGTTTGAGAAGGACATCCAGATCTTTGTGAATGACTGTACCCTTCCAGGTGACACTAAATAACTTTTACATGCAAACATTTTATACCCTTAACTTAATCACCGTGTATCACCATGGTTGGGAACCAGAGTGATACGAGTGCCCCTAGCTCGGACAGTGGAGATCTGAATGAATCAATTTATAATATATATTATTGATTACTATATTTTATAATTTATATGATATTAATCTATGCAAAAGGATGTAAAGCTGTCCTTCAAAGTACATTTTATATGGACTCCAGGGTCCTCATACCCCCGATTGGGAAACAATGATGTATCAAACAAACTGTATTCTATGTGCACGCTGTTTAAATAAAGAAAAATGTATTTCAAGCAGTTATTGATAATCCCAGGCTACGGCCCACACATGAATGAGTTGTTACAGGTTAATACTATACAGTACTATGTTCTTTATTAATGCTGTATATAACGTTCAGTTTATTAGTGATGTTGAGATCCTAGAATATCATGATGTATATATATCATGAGGGGGAAAGTGCCCAAATCAGCATCAGCAACAGAAAAAAACCATGAACAATTTTACCTATTGGTGTGGATTTTAATCAAATACAGTTTCTGTTAATAATATATAATATTATTCATGAATAGCGTGGCAGGACAGACACTGGTGTCATATTGCTCTTCTTTCTGTCTTGATAAAATGAATACCCAATAATACAGATAACGCTGACAGAGTTTGAATAAAAGAGATAGTACTGCTTTGAATAAACCACGTAGAGAAGCCTTTAGAGAGCAGAATTATTTTCCCTGTAAGGATGAGATAAGTGCTGGAGTACAGTGGGAGTAGCAGCAGTAGTACCTGTAGCAGTAGAGGTGTGAGGATGGTGGTCTGGTCCTTACAGAGGGTCCTTTTCCTGCCTGTTCTGCTCTGGGTTTGGGCTTCTCCTTGGGGGTCTCAGGCTGGTGTGGTGTCTGACTTTAACCATGCAGAGCGCTGTAAGGACTCCCTGTACAAAGGTACTCCTCCACGGGGGTACCTCAACCCCTCCTACAAGAAGATCTGCCAGAAGTACGAGGATAAGGCCCGCTACGTGACGCTCTATGACTCCCAGAGAAGGATCCCGGTCTACTCAGCGTACTTGTTCAAGAAGTCAGACGGAGAGAAGAAGGTGGACTTCCCCTGGATGTTTGAGCCACAGGTAGGTTTAACTCTCAGGGACCATACACTTTACAGGACATTTCACATCAGTATGATATCTTATCAAATATTAAGGCCTGTTGGACTTTAATCATTAGTTGGCGGTATTTTGGTCAGTCAGACATTTTAATAGCTAGTTAAATTAAGTGCATATGGTTTAGTTAAGGTTTTCGTTTTTTTCTCATTTTGGTGGGATAAAACCTGTGGCAAGTATTTCTCATAGTAGCAGTCCTAAATGTTGACATAGTAGACAAAAGTCTACTAAAGTGTGTTTTGTTAGTGTGTTGCTCACAGCTTTGCTGATGTGAGTGCAGTGTGTGGTACTGGGCTCCTCTCTCTCTGTCATCAAGCACTGTTTGATTGGTGCAGGCGTAAGGCAGCTTATAACGCCTGCACCAATCAAACAGTGCTGTTCCCCAGCTTCAAATGGCTGTGTATGTAACTCAGCCAGTCAGATCAGTGGAAATGCAAGGTTTCCTATGAACTAAAATTAAACATATTTCTCATTAAAAAAAATTCACATTTTATAAATACATGCAAAAGTATTAAAAGGAAAATTATCTGTAAGCTATTTGTCTGAGTTCTTGAGTAGAATTCTACATTCATCAGGGAAGACCTCTCCTGGACCACCAACACTGCACCACTGGTGAAGAAAGCCCAGCAGCGCCTCTACTTCCTGTGGAAACTCAAGCGAGCAAGTGCCTCACTACCCATCATGTACACATTCTGCAGAGCAGAGGAACCACTGAGAGCACCACCCGCCTCACCACCCATTATGTACACATTCTACAGACGAACCATTGATAGCATCTTTTCCAGCTGCATCACTGTGTGAGGCGGAAGCTGCACTGACCACGACAGGAGAGCCCTGCAGAACAGAGTGAAAACAGCGAAAAGGTCATTGGAGCGCAACTACCCTCCCTGCAAGACATATACACCACCCACCTCACCGTATATAATTGTTGTGGAGGAAATGCACCAGAATGTTCAGATCAGTATTCGATTAGACTTTGATCAAGAAACCCAGAGCTACAGAGCAGAAGTTAGACAGTGCTGACACTACTTTATAAACACACTTTACACATTCAGCAGTTTTGAGACAAGCAGAAATGGAACCAAAGATGCTGGAAGACTACACTTCTACGTCTGTGGAGTTGTGTAGTAAGTGGGAGGAAAATTTAATGTGCATCCACAAAAGTCTCACCAACCTCCAGAAGAAGTATGACCTGTCGTGTGCATCTAAGAGTGCAGTGAACGATTCAGTCACTCATGCACAACTGGAGGAGGCTTTGAGAAATGAAGCTGAGAGCAAGAGGAGAGTGTCTGAGCTGGAGGCAGAGAATACCAGTCTGCGGGAACAACTTCAAGAGCAGGTGGAGGCCAATCAAAGGCTCCAGCTGCTACAGCAACAGCAAAGACAAGAGTCGTCCGATCCAAAGGTCCACTCACAAACTGGATCAGACAACCTCCTCCCAGAGCAACAAGCTGCAGAGATGCAAAAACAAATTGAAGCTCTGGCTAGACAAAACCAGGAGCTCATATCAGAGCATGAGAATACTGTGAACCGGCTCATGTCATACATCGAGGAGCTGGAACAAACACAGGAAAAGTCCCAGCTCAGGCTTAGGAGGATTAGACAAGATTTTGAGGAACAAATGAAAGATGTCATCTTCTTCCATGAGGAAAAAGTTTCAAGTATGAAGAAAGAGATCGACGCTCTCATCTGTAAAAATGAAGAACTTCGGTCTGAACCTGAGCAGAGGGTGAACCAGCTGCCGTCAAAGATTAAGGAGCTGGAGGAAGTTATCAGAAAGGTTCAAACTGAGAAGATAGAGCAAGATTCACAAGAAGAATCAGAGACAGACCAAGTGGCAGACACCGATCTTCTGGCACAGCTGAAGCAGGAGTGGGAACTAGATAAAAAACAGCAGGATAAATATATCGCGGAAATTAATCAGCTTCAGAAGTGTCTGAATGACAAAATCCTGTCTATCAACACTAAGAATCTGCAGGAAGAGAACGAGAGACTCAAGAGTGAACAGCTGACAGCCAACCAGAGCAACCCACAACAAAGTCAGACCAATGTTTCTCCCCATATTCTACAGGGACAATCTCATTCCGAAAAAGAGAGGCTCCAACAGCTTCTCCATAAGGTAATTCAGGCTCACAGTAACTCCAGATCATGCATCCGAAAACTGCAAGATGAGAACAAGCAGCTGAAAGAACAAACTACCAACGGTTCACGGCAAGGACAGACGAAAAAGGACAGACAAAAATACGATCAGCTCCTTCAAGAGTTCAATAAGAAGAGCGAAGAATGCAAGACTTTGGGAAGGAAAATCAGCGTTCTTACCTGCACTATCCAAGACCTCAAGGTGAAGATTTCCAACTCTCAAGAAGATGTGGTCAAAGAGGTGAGGATAGACCAGCCCTGCCAATGTGAGAAAGCCATCAATGACCTAGAGGAGCTGACAAAGGCCAAAGAGGAGCTCAAAAGACAGCTGAAGAAAGAACATCAGGATAAGTTGAGTTATAAGAACCACCTGGATAGATCTTGTAACAAAACTGAGCGACTCCGGACTTATCTGACCCAGTACACCACAGAAAACCACAACCTCAAACTTAATCTCAGAACTTCAGAAGAAAAACATCAACACGAAACTAACCAGCTCCACAGTCAGGTGAAAAAGGAGGAGGAGACGAACCGACGCCTGCAAGTGGAGCTGAATAGGAGGAACAAGGAGACTGCAAATATCTCCAAGAACCAGGAGGAGAAGGCAGCGTTGGAATGTCAAGTGGTTAAACTGAGATCTGAGCTAAACCAGGAAAAACGCGCCAAGGAGAAAGAACAAAAACAAGTGAAGACTCTAGAGGAGACACTGGAGAAAGAGCGTGCAGTCTTCAAAATCACCATCCAAAAATGTTATGAGGCGTATCAGGCGGTCGCACCTAAAGCCGACTAGACCCCCAAAACCAAAAAGAACAATTCAGCCCCCTCCCCTCCAAATTCTCAACTCAACTTTGCTAACAGGAATTACAATTAGATTAGATTCACTTTACCTTGTTGGCTTTCAACCCAGACCCCAAACATTCATTTGACCCAATGGCCCAACGTAACCCATTACCAATTAAAATGTATTATCTTGTTCCCTTAACAAGAATTAAAATGTACAGTCTTGTTCCTTTAACGGGCAGAATGTGTGCATTTCCCCTTATTCTAATACATTCACACTTCAACATCTCGATCGTAAAAAATGTAAAATGTAAAGATCGATGGTAACGGAGGAGCTTTATAAATGAAACACTCCAGGTTTGTTTTCGATGGGGAAATACAGGGTTCAATTTGGTTATCACTGCCTCTTCTTCACATTCACACTGAATTCCTTTCATTTTGTAACACTTTGGACAGACTTATTCTGATCATTTCAGTTTTTACCCAGGACAGTCACAGCTTTGAGCCCTGTGTCTCCTGTCCCAGCAGATTTATCCAAAACCAGTGATTTGTCCCATTTTTATACAAGAAATGTCCCAGGTGTCCCAATTTCTGACCAATCTGATCCTGCCAACACTAAAGAGAGGCATAAACTGTCATTTGTTTTGCTAAAATACAGAAAATCTGCTTAGAAATGACCAAAACATAAAGAAAATGTGACTATATTGACGCACATGTTCGTCATGAATGGACCGAGTACATTAATAATCCTCTTTAATGATGCACTTGTCACTTCATTAGCCTAACTGGGGGTGCCTCAGTTTTTGAAAATCAAACCTAGGTTTTTCATAACCCTAACCCATTCATTCAGCAAATTTAAAGCACTCAGTGCTAACCATATATATACAAATAACGCTAATGAGCTGTACTTATCTGTCTCCATGGAAATATTGCAGCTTTGGCTGGAATGTTCCACAGTACGGCAGGCTGGTGTACCATCATGCAGTATTAAGAGTTAAAAAAGAAAAAAGCAGCCCATGAGGTAAAAACAAGCCTACTTCTTCTGTATGCATCTAATTATAAAGGATTTTATTTTCCAATAATCAGGAAGTGTGTGTTAGAATGCTGATTGGAGCAAACCATCACGGTAAACTCTGCTCGCTTATGAGCTCATAGTGGGGACACACAGAATGCATCGGTAAGTGAGGAATAACTTGTAAATAATTTCATATGAACTAATCCTGTTTGTCACATTTTTAAGACATAAAAACGACACAGCGCCTTTAATGAGTGCCCTCCTAAACTAACATCTGTGTCTTTGGTGTTGCAGCTGGCGTCAGAGAAGAGCAGCAGTAACATGGAGCCGTTTCCTCAATCCAGCAACATGCACATGAACTTCGAGGAGACGCAGGCCGTTCTGGAGGACTACAGCGACGTGGTGCAGTACGAACGCGCCCAGCTCAACCCAGACGAGCACCAGGCCGACCCGCTGGACAAAGCCTCCACCTACTCCCTGACCAATGTGGTGCCGCACGTCCGAGAGTTCAACATGGGCCCATGGAACCAGCACCTGGACCTGCTGCGCAAACGCCTCAACAACTACTGCCGCGGGTCTGCCTATGTGGTGTCCGGCGTCACCACGTCCGGCCACACCATCCGCCGCAACAACCAGGAGCGTGTGGCTGTGCCCGAGTACGTGTGGTCCGCCTACTGCTGCCCGGACTTCGACCAGAACGCCCCCTTCTATGTGCGCTACAAGTTCCCCGTGTTTGGGGCGTACGGCCTGAATGACCGCGTGAACAATCACATGGTGGAGACGCCTCTGAAAAACCTGGAGAAGTTCCTCAAGAGCCGCATGGAGGTGGACAAGAACTTCCAGATCTTTTATGATGACTGTGTCGCAGAGACTTGAGGAGAAGACAAGAAAATGTCCTTAGGCATAGATGTGGATGATATCAACGAAAAATAAACCCAGCGTTTCCTAAATTAGTAAAGTACAAAATTTTGTGTTGTCCTCCTAATGGTATACTGTAATAATACTAATAAAGTACTTTGGTGGTCTACCTTAGTTTTACTTCACTTTCTGAAAAAAGCTCCTCTAAAGCAAAGGAATGCATGTGAATATCAAGAGACAGTTGGGAATTTTGGACATAGGACCTCATTTCCTGGTGAGCCAGAGTGTTGGAGACACTTTTTTAAATCTTCAATTCAATTCATTTTTGTAGTGCCCAAAATCACAGATTTGGATGAGCAAAACATACACACAGACATATCAAAACAGGAATAAACAACATTCATGTAAAGCAACAAATGAAACATGGTCCAGTCATCCAATCTTCCATCCAGTCCTTGTATTTGCAGAGGGGCTGGTGCTGGGCTAGTGCAGGTCAATGGCCACAGTCGTCCTTCCACTAAAAACAGTCTGACCCACTCCACAGACCCGAGGAAACTATTAGAACTCCAGACTGTCCATGTGAACGTCTGTGTTGATGGAATAATGTCTGAAATAAAACTAACCTTGAGTCGCATGAATCGTTGCATGTTGAGGGACTATTTTCTCATATATCAGTCCACCCCTGCTGAGACTTCTATCATGAACTACAACTCACTGCTGCTGCTCAGACAGAAATCCTTTAATGCAAGGTTGGTTTTATTTCTAAAATGATTCTGTGGACACAGACGTTCACAGGGACAGTCTGCAGTTCTAATAGTTTCCTCGGGTCTGTGGAGTGGGTCAGACTGTTTTTAGTGGCAGGACGACTGTGGCCATTGACCTGCACTAGCCCAGCACCAGCACCTCTGCAAATACAAGGACTGGATGGAAGATTTAAACAAGTGTCTCCACACGTCTCCAACACTCTGGCTCATGAGGAAATGAGGCCCTGTGTCCAAAATTCCAGACTGTCCCTTTAACAATGTGCCTCCTTCCAAAGCAAAAATCAGGTTGTCAGCTTTAAAGGTGCACTATGTCACTTTTCTGGTAGCTGGTCCTCCACCTTGCCATCTCCATGGAGATTCTATTGCTTCTCAGGTCACAGAGTGGAGAGGTGGTCTGTCTGTAATGAAATACACAATGGAAGATTGAGAAATTAAATACCACACTGTGTAATATTATATGGAAAGCAGTAACAGTAGTAACATTTACACAAGTTACGCACCTTTAATATGTGTGTGCGCAACAATCCGATCATAAAACTGTAATTCCAATAACTCCTGTAAAAACCTGGGTTGAAATTCAAATGACACGATGAGCTCAGTAAATAAACTTATGAGCAAAAATATAATTTTATAATCTACACTTTCTATTCTCTTTCTTCTTCTAAATACTTCTGTTTAACCATTGTTCAGTTTTACATGAAAACCAGTGCAACGTCTACGTATTTTCCATATAATTCTAAGAATAAAATGCACACCCTTACAAACATCTTCATGACACAAAACTCTGACCTTTTTCATATTATAAAACATATTATTATAAGATATGTTTAAACTGTTTAACTAAGAGATATGCTAACTATAAGAAAACAAATTCTAAACCAAATATTCTTACAGGGTCAAATGAATATACACACTGGACACAGGATATAATACATGCACAAAGTGGGTTGGCACACCTGAAATTATTTTATTGTATTGACTTTTATTTCATTTAAGCCACATTGAGGTCAGAATTGCGCTTTTCTGAGCAGATAAAATATGTACATAACAATAGTCTTTTATATTAAAATAGTGTTTGGTGAGATCAGCAGCAGCATTAGGCCTGCGGCTTATGAAAACCAACCCTAAACGGGTCTAAAGGGTTGTTGTTGTTATTTGGATGAATAGGCCACCGTAGTGCTCGCTCTAATGTACTGCCTTACACATAGAGCTATGGGGGCGCTTGCAGTTATCTAGTTTCTCAGATTTGGACACCTGGTGGCGATATTGCACTGTTAGTTCTGAACACTACTGGAGAAGAGGAGGAAGTGGGAAGTGCTTAGTAACATTTATTTGGGTAATGTTTTAAAGAACATTTTTTTATTGTAGTTTTCAGACTGCATACTTTTAGTCCTACTTGAGTACTATTTAGTTTGAAGTAACCGTGCACTGCTCTTGCTCGAGGAAAGGCTGTAGTTACTGTCTCATTAAGTCTAATATTGACAATATGAAATTATTTGAACATTTCTGTTTCTTGTACCGCTCCTTCAGATATTTCTGATTTTGTGCATTATTTACAGTTTTGTCCTTCAAATTACATTAACTTCAAATTATATAAAGTTTAACAAATGTATTAGACCAGCCCCAGTATAAGGTGTTTGCTGCCATAGGTAATTTAACAGTATTTCTGTTTACAAAAATATCTTTTTATAAATTTTAATTTTAATGTTTTCCAAAAAAATGACCCCAAAGTCTCATCCAAAGCAAGTCTCTGGGAACAGCTGAAACTAATTGGAACTCAATAACAAAAGAGACTTTGCAAAACGACCTCAAACAAAGCAGCGAGAATGCAGCTGTGCCAGAAGTGCCCACACAAAATATTCACATTTTTGGTTTTTATTTGTCAACAAAGACTATTTTGATATTCCGGTTGGGGTGGTCCAATACATTTCTTGGACTAGCTTTTACTTTTATTATTTTACTTCTGTTATTTTGAAGTAACGTTCCTCTTAATAAATTGGCTGCTCTTACTACTGCAACAGCGTTACTTAATTACTAAATTAAAAAGTGCATTATTTATGTAAAAATGTTAATTATTGTTAATCTGCATCTTGTGCTGTTAAACAGAAACCCTGAGAAATCTAATGACCAGTTTGTTACTGTCTTGCCCCTACGGGCCTAAGGGATTTGCGTGGGAGAAACGGCGCCAGAAAGAGAGTATTTGTCTATTTGGATGTCTTCAGCATAGAGCCAGTCTGGGGCATGCACAGGTTATAGAAGGAGCTGTGGTCCAAGGAGGAGAGCTCTGTCCAGCGCACCCAGCCCCCCCGCTGCAGCTCGGCCCTCTGCAGCTCCGCTCCGTAGTAGTGAGGGTCCGCTATTAACAGGAGGCTCCTGTGCGCTCCGGAGCACGCCCCGAGGACGCCTTTGGACGAGTTATCCGTGCCACCCCCCATCATTACCGGGCTGCCGTGGCGTTCGAAGTGCTCCCGGAGCTGCCCCACCACCTGCTCCAAGTCCGCGCCTCCTCCCCGTACGTGCACGATCTTACAGGGCACGTCATAGAAGTAATCAAGCACGAGTGACGCCTCAAACGTCCCGATCCACTCCCGGGAGCCGGAGAAGTGTGCGGGCTTATCCCCCATGCTGACCAGAGCGCGCTGCATGTCGGGAAGGCTCGGCGCTACCATGGCCCTGCCCTTGGTCAGGGAACAGTTGTAGTAGAGCCACGATGCCATGGACTGCACCGTGCGGTAACCACAGCCCCAGCCCCGGTCATCCAGCCCATCGCAGCCGTAGTGGAAGTACGCGTAGTCTCCTTTCACCGTGGCACTTTGCGCGCGGTGGTCCTCTGGGATTTGGAGGCCTACGTGCACGTTTGTTGGAAAAGCATTCACCAAAAGATCTGTCAAAATGTCTTTCTGCATTTTAAACTCATAAGCCGGCTGACTCAGGAGTGCATCTGCGAAATCTGTCCCCTGTTGTCCATGGAGCGTAATGGTTCCGCCGTCACAAAAAAAAAAAAAAAAAGAGTCAAGGAGGGGATAAGGATAAGGAGATCCCATAACTTAATAAATAATAATAAGCCACTCAAGTGACTACACCTAAAATGCAGATTTTTGTTGTAACCCAGTGAGTTAAAGGGGAATATTTCTCGAACTGTGGTACGTGAGCTCCTTCAGGTGGCACTTGGACTTTTTGCCTTATGGTCATTTTCAAGCACATTTTTCTTTTTAGCTAAACCATAGACTGTATATATGAGTGGACAGAGCTAACCGGCATGTGCCAAACAGGAAGTGCTCCAGGAGGCTCTTCTGGCTCCTTCTGACTCTGGCTCCATTGACTCACATTGGGATCTTATCGTCCCTCTTTCTGTAACTGCTGCTGTGGTCTTGTCATTTTGGTCTTAAAATGTTCATATTAACCCGCTCTACATGATCCTGAATTTGTTTTTTCGCTCTTTTGTCTGTCAAAAAAATCCTCTTCATAACATAGAGCCTGGCTCCAGATTTGCTCGTGTAACCGTGAGCATCATCAGCCTCATTTGAGTGACACTGAATGCCGTGGGTGACGTCACACTCACTTAGTCCACTTTTTATACAGTCTATGAGCCAAACAAATGACAATATATTCCCCTCTTTACTGTATCATGGGGATATTGAATATTTCTTGTATAAAACAAATCAATAGTTTTGGACAGAGGACAAAGGGCTCAAAACTGGGACTGTCCCAGGTAAAGGGATGTCTCTTCAGTTTGTGAGTTTGCCTAATCATAGTTCATATTATCCACTTTTTTGTCCTCCTACAGTGGAAATGATGTAGTCACTTTTAGGCCTAGCCGGCAGCCAGTCCCACGAACTGACAAAACTTTACAAAGACAAGCAACAATTGAAGCACCAAACTCTTATTTATCTCAGGTAAAAGAAAAATCAATCTTGTTCTGAATATGAGAACTTTTGTGAGCAGATGTCTTCTGCATTTGAGAGACATGTTTTTCACTCTCTATGGTCCAATTCCTGACCCTGGAAAGGACTAGATGCTCAGCCAAGTTTAGCTCGATTTAGATCTGGCAGATAAATACTTTATTGATCCGGAGGGAAATTCAGGTTTCGCTGCAGCAACGTTTACACTGCGCTTGTCTGTCGCCTTTGTGTCTCAGTCAAAAGCCTGAGTCAGCAGATTTGTGTAGGGCAGCTTGAGGAATGAAAGAGTCAAAAGTGTCCCTCCTCTGTGTCCTGAAATGATCCATTCCCTCAAAGGATTTCCTGTGGAAGGTCCTCTGCCACATGAGCTGACACGTTTGGTGTAAGAAGCATGTAGCAGGTGGCAGCCAACCCTTTTCTTTGGTGGTACTTGTTTGAACATTTGGAGCACCACTGTTCTAGGCTCTAGTCACAAATTGAAATAATCAGGTTTATTGTTTGTGAATTTACCTTCATAGGAAAGTTTATAGCCTTCATAGGAAAGTTTATAGCCTTCATAGGAAAGTTTATAGCCTTCATAGGAAAGTTTATAGCCTTCATAGGAAAGTTTATAGCCTTCATAGGAAAGTACACAGTGTGACATCATCACATTCAAGAATCCAAAGACCACCCATAGGCTTCCACACAGGCCCAAACCTCAGAGGAAAGCCATTATCTAATCACAGACAAGTGTAAGAGTCATTTTCAAGTCAGACTTTAGTTTTAAAGAATCCGTACTGCACCATTTTCTAATCATGTTATAATGTTGTGTAACAACAACCTTTACTTACATTTTGAAGCATGACCCATATTGCTACAGAGATATACTGCGATAAACAATAATTTGTGTAGCATGAAGCTTTCAAGCCATTTCTTGACATTTTGGTGATTATGACTTACAAAAAAAAAAAAAAAAAAATTCTGTCTCAAATAGAATAGTGTGAAAAGGTTCAACATGGGGAAGTCATGGTGTCACACCCTGTCAGCTAATTCACTCCAAACACCTGCAAAGGTGTCTCTCAGTCTGGGTCAGTGGGCGACACAATCATGGGGAAGTCTGCTGACTGACACCCTCCACAAGGAGAAAGAAAAGGTCGCTGCTGAAGAAGCTGGTGTTCACAGAGTGCTGTATCCAAGCTTGTTCACAGAAACTTCAAACAAACCAAATCAGGTAGTAAAAAGAACTGGACTGTTGCTCAGTGATCCAGAGTCCTCTTTTCAGATGTAAGTACATTTTGCATATTTTTTGGATATCAAGGTCCCAGAGTCTGGAGGAAGAGTGGAGAGGCACAGAATCCACAGTGCTTGAAGTCCAGTGTGAAGTTTCCACAGTCAGTGATGAGTTGGGCTGTCATGTCATCTGCTGCTGTTGGTCCACTGGGTTTTCTCAAGTCCACAGTTAACATAGTTACAGTATTTACCAGGACATTTTAGAGCACTTCATGCTTCTTTCTGCTGATAAACTTTATGAAGGGGCTGATTTCATTTTCCAGCAGACAGCCAAAGGCACCAGAAGACGGCTCACTGACCCTGGTGTTATTGTGCCTGATTGGCCTGAAAACTCTCCTGATTTGAACCCCACAAAGAATCTCTGAGGTATTGTCGAGAGGAAGATGAGAGGCACCAGAGCCAACAATGCAGATGATTTGAAGGCCGCTGATGCAGTAATTCATGCCAAAGTAACTAACTATGTCCATAGAAATGAATAGTCTTTTCATAGCCTGTTGTCTGTTTAAAATATACTTGTTTTAATTGATCTTAATCGATATTGTAATTTTGGGTTTTCATTATCTGTAAGCCATAATCATAAAAAATATATTAGTCCAGCTTTCCTATACTGAACTGATAAGTTGTTACAGTAATTGTGCCTGCATGTGTAATTAGAGTGTGTTTGTCCTCACTCAGTGCAGCTTTGGACCCCAACATCTTAATGCAACAGTTCAAGTGTGATATTGATGTCAAAGCCTTGACAATGTAAACTAATAATCTGGTATTCCACAGGATTCCATGGTTGCCACGGTCATGGTTGGCTGCTCTTGTGGCTAACTGGTTGGCACACTGAACACAGTTTTTTATTTTCAAATTAAAAATGTGTTGTTTGTTTTCCTGTATCCTTGCTGACCCTACAAGGAGCTAGCTATGCTAACCAATTAGCTCTGAATGGCTAGACTTTTTACAACAATGCAACAGACTTTCTACATCAAATGTGACAGAAGACGTTCCAGAGGGAATGTCCATCTCATCACCGCCTGAAACAACAGAGCGGAGGGAGAGAGGCTGAGGAGAGGCTTTCCTGTTGTGTCTCCAGAGCTCACCTGGCTCCCCCTGGACACTGCTGTGGTGCCAGAGGACAAAAGTGTCTGATGACCCTATCCGTACTGCCTCTCGTTGACAAATAAAGTGAAACTGATTGACTGAGCCAACAGTGGTTCTCTGAACCGTGCAGAATTACTGTAAATACACTGTAACTGGGGTCATTATACTAATTATACTACACATAAATCTCATTGGATTGACAAACTAATAGACATGGATGGTCAGCTCCAAGCACCATCTGTCTCAGTCTGTGTGTCTCTGACAGGGGCATGTGCCAGAGGGAGAACGTCTGGGTAGTTGGTGCTCACCTGCAGCGTGTAAATTCAAAAAATGGGTCTTAATATAGGTTCCCAGGATAGCCAAGCTGTGACATAATGAGCTCAAATCCATTCACTCAGGCCTTTTGTTGAGACACTATGATGATGTTTGAGCCACTGTTACAGATCAGATCCACTGAGAGGCAGCCCTGCTTACAGAAAAAAACAATCCACAATAAAGCTTATTGTGGGAATGTTATATGATGCCCAACAACTGGTCTGGCCTTTCAAATCTTAAACCTTCCACTGCATACTGTTTTGTTCCTGGGCAAGACACTTCAACCACATTGTCCAGTCGTAGTACTACACCTGGTCCAAAATAAACACCTGCCAGTCATAGTGTCAAAAGGTTGGGTTTGAGTAGTACATCCTTATTGCTCTTTTTCGTTTGGTTATGTTGTGTATGTATGTTTACTACCATAGTAAGGATTAAACTCTAGATTATTGTGAGAACATACAGGAGAATTATACTGATGTATTGTACATTTTTCACATGTTCATCTTTTATCTTTTCTTGACCTTTTTATGTGTTTTACTTTACATGTCATTTCTGTTCTGTAGAACAAATGCATTTACATGATTCTTAAACCAGTGAACTTTGCATTAGTTATACAGAAATAGCACTAGTCTCAGACTGTGGTTGACTCTGTCTCGCCTTGTTTGTATTGGCCCTGTCTGTTTCAGTGTATCCTTGGTCTTATATTTGGCTCAGCCTAGAAGATTGTTTAGATGCCACATTTTGCAAAAATCACAATAATTCACAGACAGAGAAACAAAGACTTCCGACCTGGGGGGTGTCTCCTGTCCGTGGTCATGCTCGCTGGCCATGTGTCCCTTATTCTTCGGTCAAGCTTCCTGTCTCGCGGCGCGCCACTGTGCAGAGCTGGCGGCTCGCCCAGTCTCTTCATCAGTTGTACTATGGAAAGAGCATTCAGGGTTCATTTCTTTTCAATCACCTTCACCTCTGTGACTTTGTTCCTCTCCAAGTGAGGAGTCACTGTGACTGGACACCCCCTCACAGCCCCCTCATGGCCCTGCCCTTCTCCTGGAGCATGTCGCGCAGCACGTACCTTGTCTCTCTGTGTCACTTTTACTCAAACATAAGCAAACAGCCCCTTTGACCACACACTGCAGTGGCCAGTAAACAGTGTTGTAACCTCTAGGTATGACCACCCACACTGAAAACGGTGTAGAACATTACTATAGTCCATATTATACGGCCATTTACGAACAGTCGGACTGTAAGGTTCATACGAACAGTCGGACTGTAAGGTTCATACGAACAGTCGGACTGTAAGGTTCATACGAACAGTCGGACTGTAAGGTTCATACGAACAGTCGGACTGTAAGGTTCATACGAACAGTCGGACTGTAAGGTTCATACGAACAGTCGGACTGTAGTGTTCATATGAACAGTCAGACTGTAAGGTTCATACGAACAGTCGGACTGTAGTGTTCATATGAACAGTCAGACTGTAAGGTTTATATGAACAGTCGGACTGTAAGGTTCATATGAACAGTCGGACTGTAAGGTTCATATGAACAGTCGGACTGTAAGGTTTATATGAACAGTCGGACTGTAAGGTTTATATGAACAGTCGGACTGTAAGGTTCATATGAACAGTCGGACTGTAAGGTTCATATGAACAGTCGGACTGTAAGGTTTATATGAACAGTCGGACTGTAAGGTTCATATGAACAGTCGGACTGTAAGGTTCATATGAACAGTCGGACTGTAAGGTTTATATGAACAGTCGGACTGTAAGGTTCATATGAACAGTCGGACTGTAAGGTTTATATGAACAGTCGGACTGTAAGGTTCATATGAACAGTCGGACTGTAAGGTTCATATGAACAGTCGGACTGTAAGGTTTATATGAACAGTCGGACTGTAAGGTTCATATGAACAGTCGGACTGTAAGGTTTATATGAACAGTCGGACTGTAAGGTTCATACGAACAGTCGGACTGTAAGGTTCATAAGAACAGTCGGACTGTAAGGTTCATATGAACAGTCGGACTGTAAGGTTCATATGAACAGTCGGACTGTAAGGTTTATATGAACAGTCGGACTGTAAGGTTCATACGAACAGTCGGACTGTAAGGTTCATGCGAACAGTCGGACTGTAAGGTTCATATGAACAGTCGGACTGTAAGGTTCATATGAACAGTCGGACTGTAAGGTTCATACGAACAGTCGGACTGTAAGGTTCATACGAACAGTCGGACTGTAAGGTTCATACGAACAGTCGGACTGTAAGGTTCATATGAACAGTCAGACTGTAAGGTTCATATGAACAGTCGGACTGTAAGGTTCATATGAACAGTCGGACTGTAAGGTTTATATGAACAGTCGGACTGTAAGGTTCATATGAACAGTCGGACTGTAAGGTTTATATGAACAGTCGGACTGTAAGGTTCATACGAACAGTCGGACTGTAAGGTTCATATGAACAGTCGGACTGTAAGGTTCATATGAACAGTCGGACTGTAAGGTTTATATGAACAGTCGGACTGTAAGGTTCATATGAACAGTCGGACTGTAAGGTTCATATGAACAGTCGGACTGTAAGGTTTATATGAACAGTCGGACTGTAAGGTTCATATGAACAGTCGGACTGTAAGGTTCATATGAACAGTCGGACTGTAAGGTTTATATGAACAGTCGGACTGTAAGGTTCATATGAACAGTCGGACTGTAAGGTTCATATGAACAGTCGGACTGTAAGGTTCATATGAACAGTCGGACTGTAAGGTTTATATGAACAGTCGGACTGTAAGGTTCATATGAACAGTCGGACTGTAAGGTTTATATGAACAGTCGGACTGTAAGGTTCATACGAACAGTCGGACTGTAAGGTTCATGCGAACAGTCGGACTGTAAGGTTCATATGAACAGTCGGACTGTAAGGTTCATATGAACAGTCGGACTGTAAGGTTCATGCGAACAGTCGGACTGTAAGGTTCATACGAACAGTCGGACTGTAGTGTTCATACGAACAGTCGGACTGTAAGGTTCATGCGAACAGTCGGACTGTAGTGTTCATACGAACAGTCGGACTGTAAGGTTTATATGAACAGTCGGACTGTAAGGTTCATACGAACAGTCGGACTGTAAGGTTCATGCGAACAGTCGGACTGTAAGGTTCATGCGAACAGTCGGACTGTAAGGTTCATATGAACAGTCGGACTGTAAGGTTCATATGAACAGTCGGACTGTAAGGTTCATATGAACAGTCGGACTGTAAGGTTCATGCGAACAGTCGGACTGTAAGGTTCATACGAACAGTCGGACTGTAGTGTTCATACGAACAGTCGGACTGTAAGGTTCATGCGAACAGTCGGACTGTAGTGTTCATACGAACAGTCGGACTGTAAGGTTTATATGAACAGTCGGACTGTAAGGTTTATATGAACAGTCGGACTGTAAGGTTCATACGAACAGTCGGACTGTAAGGTTCATGCGAACAGTCGGACTGTAAGGTTCATATGAACAGTCGGACTGTAAGGTTCATACGAACAGTCGGACTGTAGTGTTCATACGAACAGTCGGACTGTAAGGTTCATACGAACAGTCGGACTGTAAGGTTCATACGAACAGTCGGACTGTAAGGTTCATACGAACAGTCGGGCTGTAGTGTTCATATGAACAGTCGGACTGTAAGGTTCATGCGAACAGTCGGACTGTAAGGTTCATATGAACAGTCAGACTGTAAGGTTCATAAGAATGGTCAGATTGAAGTGTTCGTATACGAACAGTCGGATTGTTGGATTGTAGTGTTCATATTGTCCTGGTTAAATGGTAAATGAGAGATTCAAAACTTCCCTGCTTAATCTGACAAAAAATATGGCAACTAAATTACCAAATATGCTTCATCAAGAGCTATGATTTAGTTCAGATGGGCCCCAATATTAAAGCAGACATGCCACAGAGGGCAGATTCAACCTGTAAAAACAAACCATGGATGAAGCACTGTAAAATACAGATCAGTGTCTGTTTGGAATACTTTACCCAGAGACATACATACTACACCTCAGTTTAAAGTACTCCTGTAAAGACATCATGTCGTAGTTGCAAAGAGTGATGTCTTTTACTCTTTAGCAACATCAGTGTGAACTGGGTCCAGTGTGTTTATATATATACACACACACACAGTACTGTGCAGGTGTTGTAATAATGAAATGTTTATTTCAATTTACAAAATGCAAAGTGAGCGAACAAAAGAAAAAGCCAAAGTCATTAAGAACGATCTTCAGTATAAAGAGTCAGAAGTTGTGTTGGTGCTGGTCTGGCCCCACAGGCCCTGACCTCAGCATCATGGAGTGAGTCTGATTCATGAAGAGACAGAAGGATGTGAGGAAACTCCATCCACACCTGATCTGAGCTTAGTTCTTCTACATGTTGGAACAGGGACCAGCCCAGTTCCTTCACAAACTGTCTGCAAGTAAAACCTAGAAGAACTGAGGCTCTTCTGAAGGCAAAGCTCACACCAAATATGGATTTGATTTAGATTTTCTCTTTTGTTCATTCACTGCATTTTGTTGATTGATGATATATATATATATATATATATATATATATATATATATATATATATATATATATATATATATATATATATATATATATATATATATATATATATATACAGTCGGACTGTAGTGTTCATACAAATATATAATCAGACTGTTTTTTTCCTACTCTATAGGCTTGTCCCAATAATTATTATATCCACTTATCGTTCAGTGCACAAGATGAAACAATAATTTAATACAGATGTGTTTTTTTAACCATATTGTACATTCAGAATACAATTTTTTTTAGGATAACTTGGATAATGTAGTTTCAATATAATCTTTTCTGGTCTGGCCTATTCACTTGTGGACTACTGTGGGGATGTGGCCAATGTGTTAGTAGTGTTATATCAGGACTTGTGCCACGTGTAGCACTACATAAGGCTTGTGGATAATGCATACATAGCCACACTTCCTGTATGAAGGAAAATGTCCTGTAAGCTTTACACACACAGGACTTCCTCCGCGTGGCTCCACACGGCTGCAGGGGTTGGACTGAGGACACATGAAAACACTGTTTCAGCTTCTACTACAATAGGCTAAATGACATTCCATCTTTGACATCATTGGCTGTGTTATTTCGTCACAGTTAGATGGACAGGCACACTTTTGTACTCTCTTCTGGGAATATCAAAGAAATGACATGTCATGATTGCCATTCAGACTATTCCAGGAATTTTTAGGTGGCCAAAGTCCAGCACTGTAACAGTTCCTTCAATTAATATTTGCACTTTGTGCACTGCTGCAGACAGACAGAATGGTCCGGTTGAGCTCTGCGGATGGATACCGTCCTCATTTAAGAATGATCAACCTGCATTTCCCATGGCTGAACTGAAATGTAAGTCTATTTGAATCATAGGCCTAAACCATCATTTGACAGGTCAGGCTGAAGCCGAGTCGAAGTAAGGGAGTTTTTATTGTTTACGAAAACCAAACGTGGGACCCGGAGAGGAAGCGGTGATTATTCCTACAGTGTCAAATACTACAGCATGGCTGAGTGCGCCCGCACAGCCCGCAGGCTCCCGCACCCTGCACACCACAGGATAGTAGTAGTTCTACTTCTAAACGCAATATGAGCCAAAACGGACTTAAAAACACTACGAAAAACAGTTCTTGTGTGAACAGCAGTAGCGAAGGGCAATAAGCACAAAAGTGTATAGGTAATAACGAGAGCCATCAAACGCATTAAATGAGTAAAAGGGAAAGTGGCTGTTGAAGCGTATGGCCTGCACAGTGAAGGACACGGGAGATCCATGGGATGTCTACAGAAGACCATGTTTTACGGAGGGGTTTAGCCCAGATTTAATACAAATAATCATTTCCCTGTGCGGAGGGGGGCAGCTCAAATTGTTGTCATCAGAAGTGCAAGTTAATTTTTGAAGTCATCAATAAACAAACAGGATCAGGTTTTAGAAACACCTACCGGATAAGTGTGCCGAAGATCCAATTAATAGGCAATAGACGGACTCATGGAGCAAACCGCGAGGATCCAGTGAAGGGGGCACGTTCCGCTATGGACTTACCCAGTGAGTTACAGCCATGCCCAATGTTTTTCCCTCTTCTCTATCTGTGGACATGATTCTTTTTTCCTTCTTTACGCAAAGGGGATTGTATGCATGGGTTGATGTTTAACCGCTCGGCGCGGCGCGTAAAAGGCGCGTCCTCGTAAGCGATCACGTTATCGCTTCACTCAAAGGGGAGGTAAATAGTGTGGAAGTTTTAGTCAGACCACTGCAGTCATGTAGTGTGCGTCTGCCTGGCGCTTTCTGAGCAGCAGCCTTGGAGGACTGGCGCGCATGGATGCTGGATCTCTGGGATTTGATTGGCCCCTCCAGCTCGATCCGTAAGGCTTTTATTCATTTTCACAATGTTGTTACGCGACGGCTTCTTTAGAGCAAATGTTGCAGCAAACTGCTGGAGGTTAGGGCACTTTTGGGCGTCTGTGACTAAGTAGACTGCAGCATCCAGGAGGACGAGCGCAAGGGAGAAGTCTGGCTTTTTGGTTCTAAGATAAGACAAACCGTTATAGATTTCCCACTGGAGAAATGCACTGGGCACAGCTCATATATTAGAGGTAATAATAAAAGTAATAAAAATCCAGATAAATTGTGTAGTTCTCTGAGATTAGGACAGGATTATTTAGTTGTGTAAAAAGTTCCTAGAAAGCAGCTAGAACTAGGCCAATTAATTAACGTTATTCAGGCGTCACGTGTTTGTTCATAAACATAACAGACGTTATGTTATGGCACTGCTAAAGTATTTGGCTTTCCCTAAGTAGCGCTTTATGTAGATGCTGAGTGGGCACTTCTGACCTTATGTCATCCATATGTTAGAGAAGAACCAGAGGTCACTAAAGCAGATAGTCCGGAGGCGTCCTGCAGGATGTGATGTCACAGCAGTGTCACCTCTGATAAGGCTGCTTTTTGTCATGTCATGGTTGAGATTGTGGGACCTGACTGACCTTTAAGTGCACTGCTCGTCTGTGCCACTGACACACTTGTTAAGAGTAGCTGAAGGTGCTGCTTTATGTGAGCTGTCATATCCGGGGGCACGTGCACTGTGCTTGTTGTCTGAAAGGTCACTTGGGTTTGTGGTGGTTTTACTTTGGCCACAGTCCTAGATTACAAATTCCACCAGAGTAGTGAGACAGAGCACTAGTGTTTACAGGGGGAAGATTGAAGCATTCTCACGTAGGCAGGGTAGAGGTGAAAGGGCCATGGTAATCCTCTCACACATGTCTGGCCATGCGCTTTTCTCACACTATTACACCACATGGTGTCAAATGTTTATGCAGTGAAGCTCTTTCCTCAGCAACACTGTCTCTGCCCGACTATAGCCATTCACATTTCTGAAGGAAGTGAGTGTTGTTGAACACAGGTACGGTTCACTGTGAAAGAGCCAGACCTTCCCCTGTACAGAGGACATATGTTCTGCTGTTGATCACCGACAGATCTAACTCTATTTGATTCTTCTGCGTCACATCTACAGGCCTCTGAAAGAGTGCATTCAGTCCACAAAGAATCATGACGGCCTCATGATACACAGCACAATCTGTATATGCTGCAGATCTGCAGAAAACCCAATTTATTGTTGGTTTTCAGGACAAACTTACATATTCATTGCTCATTTGCACTAAGAAACCTTTCTGACGGAGGGTCCGCCACCTAATGATGTCTATGGAGATGTTATTGCTTTACCTAAAATGTTCCACAGCATGGATTTGGACTCACCTATCTCTAGGCAGCAGGTGCAAGCAGGTGATGTCACCAGGCCAAGTTACAGGCTAGATCTGTGCAGAAGCGTCCCCCTCTCACTTTTACTAAACAAATTATTTATGTCACATATGTACATGGAGACAGGTGGACCACATGTCCTGCAGAAATGATCTTGAGAACCACTGGTTGTTCAAATGTTCTCTCCAGCAGAGCAAAGACAAATGAGCTGGAGAAGAAGACTACAGTGAGCCTGCTGGGAAAACACTGAGGTCAATATCAGCAACAGAAACATGTGCCAGGAGTTTTCAGTGATACAGAGAAGAGCTTTATTTTTACCAGACCAAAAATGTTGGCTTAATTTTTATGCAAATAGTTTTAAAGATAACTGGGCTAAAGACACAGGCAGAAGAAATAACACACAGGCTGTTGGCTCCATGTTGGCTCCATGTTCTTTTTAAGGAAGAGTTTTTGAGGAACTTTTCCTTCTGCTGCTCTGCTGTTCATTTCTCTGTTATGTAACTGTGGAAACAGCTCCTCAGTTGTGGATGAACAGATGTAGTTTTTAGTTCATTTTAATTATTAGGATTGACATGTATTTCATTCAGCCACATGTAGATGGAACTTAGAGATGGGTCCATATGGATTTTTTTTGAGCCAATACAAATATCTGATCTTGTTGCTGCGGCTGCCAACGTTGATATTAAGATTTGAACATTCACAGTGAGGCTCACAGTTTTAATTAACTGTATTTATCTGTGATATAAATAGTCATTTTAACTACAATGATAAATAATAATAAATAGGAGCATGATTGTGTAAACATTCAGCCGTATTCTTAGCCTCATGTCTCTTCTACTTCTATTTTTACTTATGTGTTTGTTCAAAAAGACAAATCTGATACACTGAGGACAACTTGAGAATGACACACAGACTGGGGGAGCTGGGAAAAATACTGGTGACAAATATTTGCTCGGATGGAATATTAAACATTAACTTGTAATTGGAGAGAAAATGTTTTCTCATAATATGACTCAGTTTACCCCCAAATGTATCCTCCAGCATCAAGTCTGAGGAGACACAA
The DNA here is from genome assembly GCA_030686955.1 of Odontamblyopus rebecca. Classification (NCBI taxonomy): domain Eukaryota; kingdom Metazoa; phylum Chordata; class Actinopteri; order Gobiiformes; family Gobiidae; genus Odontamblyopus; species Odontamblyopus rebecca. Next base: position 33,649,846 of record CM060672.1, on the reverse strand, counting down.
CATGGCTGAGAGCACTTCCCTGTTTTCATCCTGTTCTAATGAAGACAAGAAGTGGGAAGAGCGAGGAGAGGACTAGAGTGAAACACTCATGTGTAATGAGTGAGTGAGTGAGTGAGTGAGTGTGTGAGTGCGTGTGTGAGTGAGTGAGTGACAAGTGAGCGAGGAGAGGACTAGAGTGAAACACTCATGTGTAATGAGTGAGTGAGTGAGTGAGTGAGTGTGTGAGTGCGTGTGTGAGTGAGTGAGTGACAAGTGAGCGAGGAGAGGACTAGAGTGAAACACTCATGTGTAATGAGTGAGTGAGTGAGTGAGTGAGTGTGTGAGTGCGTGTGTGAGTGAGTGAGTGACAAGTGAGCGAGGAGAGGACTAGAGTGAAACACTCATGTGTAATGAGTGAGTGAGTGAGTGAGTGAGTGAGTGAGTGCGTGTGTGAGTGAGTGAGTGACAAGTGAGCGAGGAGAGGACTAGAGTGAAACACTCCTGTGTAATGAGTGAGTGAGTGAGTGAGTGAGTGTGTGAGTGCGTGTGTGAGTGAGTGAGTGACAAGTGAGCGAGGAGAGGACTAGAGTGAAACACTCCTGTCTAATGAGTGAGTGAGTGAGTGAGTGAGTGTGTGAGTGCGTGTGTGAGTGAGTGAGTGACAAGTGAGCGAGGAGAGGACTAGAGTGAAACACTCATGTGTAATGAGTGAGTGAGTGAGTGAGTGAGTGAGTGTGTGAGTGCGTGTGTGAGTGAGTGAGTGACAAGTGAGCGAGGAGAGGACTAGAGTGAAACACTCCTGTGTAATGAGTGAGTGAGTGAGTGAGTGTGTGAGTGCGTGTGTGAGTGAGTGAGTGACAAGTGAGCGAGGAGAGGACTAGAGTGAAACACTCATGTGTAATGAGTGAGTGAGTGAGTGAGTGAGTGAGTGTGTGAGTGCGTGTGTGAGTGAGTGAGTGACAAGTGAGCGAGGAGAGGACTAGAGTGAAACACTCATGTGTAATGAGTGAGTGAGTGAGTGAGTGAGTGAGTGTGTGAGTGAGTGAGTGAGTGACAAGTGAGCGAGGAGAGGACTAGAGTGAAACACTCCTGTGTAATGAGTGCGTGAGTGTGTGAGGGTGTGAGTGTGTGTGAGTGAGTGAGTGACAAGTGAGCGAGGAGAGGACTAGAGTGAAACACTCATGTGTAATGAGTGAGTGAGTGAGTGAGTGTGTGAGTGCGTGTGTGAGTGAGTGAGTGACAAGTGAGCGAGGAGAGGACTAGAGTGAAACACTCATGTGTAATGAGTGAGTGAGTGAGTGAGTGAGTGTGTGAGTGCGTGTGTGAGTGAGTGAGTGACAAGTGAGCGAGGAGAGGACTAGAGTGAAACACTCCTGTCTAATGAGTGAGTGAGTGAGTGAGTGAGTGTGTGAGTGCGTGTGTGAGTGAGTGACAAGTGAGCGAGGAGAGGACTAGAGTGAAACACTCCTGTCTAATGAGTGAGTGAGTGAGTGTGTGAGTGCGTGTGTGAGTGAGTGAGTGACAAGTGAGCGAGGAGAGGACTAGAGTGAAACACTCATGTGTAATGAGTGAGTGAGTGAGTGAGTGAGTGAGTGTGTGAGTGCGTGTGTGAGTGAGTGAGTGACAAGTGAGCGAGGAGAGGACTAGAGTGAAACACTCCTGTCTAATGAGTGAGTGAGTGAGTGAGTGAGTGAGTGAGTGAGTGTGTGTGAGTGAGTGAGTGACAAGTGAGCGAGGAGAGGACTAGAGTGAAACACTCATGTGTAATGAGTGAGTGAGTGAGTGTGTGAGTGCGTGTGTGAGTGAGTGAGTGAGTGACAAGTGAGCGAGGAGAGGACTAGAGTGAAACACTCCTGTCTAATGAGTGAGTGAGTGAGTGAGTGAGTGAGTGAGTGACAAGTGAGCAGAGCTGGAACAGGACTGTGAAACACTCCTGTCTAATGAGTGAGTGAGTGAGTGAGTGAGTGAGTGAGTGACAAGTGAGCGGAGCGAGGACTAGACTGTGAAACACTCATGTCTAATGAGTGTGTGAGTGGGTCAGTGTGTGAGTGTGTGTGTGAGTGAGTGAGTGAGTGTGTGAGAGTGTGAGTGAGTGAGTGTGTGAGTGAGTGTGTGAGTGAGTGTGTGAGTTAGTGAGTGTGTGAGTGAGTGAGTGAGTGTGTGAGAGTGTGAGTGTGTGTGTGTGTGAGTGAGTAGGTGAGTGAGTGAGTGTGTGAGTGAGTGAGTGTGTGAGTGAGTGAGTGAGTGAGTGAGTGAGTGTGTGAGTGAGTGAGTGTGTGAGTGAGTGCGTGAGTGAGTGAGTGTGTGAGTGAGTGAGTGTGTGAGTGAGTGAGTGAGTGTGTGAGTGAGTGTGTGAGTGAGTGAGTGTGTGAGTGAGTGAGTGTTTGAATGTGTGAGTGTGTGAGTGTGTGTGTGAGTGAGTGAGTGTGTGAGTGTGTGTGTGAGTGAGTGAGTGCGTGAGTGAGTGAGTGTTTGAATGTGTGAGTGTTTGAGTGAGTGGGTGAGTGTGTGAGTGTGTGAGTGTGTGTGTGAGTGAATGAGTGAGTGTGTGAGAGTGTGAGTGAGTGAGTGAGTGTGTGAGTGAGTGTGTGAGTGAGTGAGTGTGTGTGTGACTGTGTGAGTGAGTGTGTGAGTGTGTGAGTGAGTGTGTGAGTGAGTGTGTGAGTGAGTGAATGTGTGAGTGAGTGAGTGTGTGAGTGAGTGTGTGAGTGAGTGTGTGAGTGAGTGAGTGTGTGAGTGAGTGTGTGAGTGAGTGAGTGCGTGAGTGAGTGAGTGTTTGAATGTGTGAGTGTGTGAGTGTGTGTGTGAGTGAGTGAGTGAGTGTGTGAGTGAGTGAATGTGAGTGAGTGAGTGACAAGTGAGCGGAGCTAGAACAGGACTGTGAAACAGTCATGTCTAATGGTCAGAGGTACCAAAGCTCTAGATCCAGTCCTCCGTCAGAAAAAGCATGAGTGAGTGAGTGTGTGAGTGAGTGAGTGACTGTGTGAGAGTGTGAGTGAGTGAGTGAGTGTGTGAGTGAGTGAGTGTGTGAGTGAGTGTGTGAGTGAGTGAGTGTGTGAGTGTGTGAGAGTGTGAGTGAGTGAGTGTGTGAATGAGTGTGTGAGTGAGTGTGTGAGTGAGTGTGTGAGTGAGTGTGTGTTTGAATGTGTGAGTGTGTGTGTGAGTGAGTGTGTATGTGAGTGAGTGAGTGTGTGAGTGAGTGTGTGAATGAGTGAGTGAGTGTGTGAGTGAGTGTGTGAGTGAGTGTGTGAGTGAGTGTGAGTGAGTATGTGAGTGAGTGAGTGTGTGAGTGAGTGTGTGAGTGAGTGTGTGAGTGAGTGTGTGAGTGAGTGAGTGTGTGAGTGAGTGAGTGTGTGAGTGTGTGAGTGAGTGTGTGAGTGAGTGTGTGTGTGAGTGTGTGAGTGAGTGTGTGAGTGAGTGACTGTGTGTGTGAGTGTGTGAGTGAGTGAGTGTGTGAGTGAGTGTGTGAGTGAGTGAGTGTGTGAGTGTGTGAGTGAGTGAGTGAGTGAGTGAGTGTGTGAGTGAGTGTGTGAGTGAGTGTGTGAGTGAGTGTGTGAGTGAGTGAGTGAGTGTGTGAGTGAGTGAGTGAGTGAGTGTGTGAGTGTGTGTGTGAGTGAGTGAGTGTGTGAGTGAGTGTGTGAGTGAGTGAGTGTGTGAGTGAGTGTGTGAGTGTGTGAGTGAGTGTGTGAGTGTGTGTGTGAGTGAGTGAGTGTGTGAGTGAGTGTGTGAGTGAGTGTGTGAGTGAGTGAGTGTGTGAATGAGTGTGTGTGTGTGAGTGAGTGTGTGACTTTGTGAATGAATGAGTGAGTGAGTGAGTGTGTGAGTGAGTGTGTGAGTGAGTGTGTGAGTGACTGTGTGAGTGAGTGTGTGAGTGAGTGTGTGTGTGAGTGTGTGTGTGTGAGTGTGTGAGTGAGTGAGTGAATGTGTGTGAGTGTGTGAGTGAGTGAGTGTGAATGTGTGTGTGTGAGTGAGTGTGTGAGTGTGTGAGTGAGTGAGTGAGTGAGTGAGTGTGTGAGTGAGTGTGTGTGTGAGTGAGTGTGTGAGTGAGTGAGTGTGTGTGAGTGTGTGAGTGAGTGTGTGAGTGAGTGTGTGAGTGAGTGAGTGTGTGAGTGAGTGTGTGAGTGAGTGTGTGAGTGAGTGAGTGTGTGTGTGAGTG